>CABPRJ010000033.1:198781-393170 GCA_902439185.1 Cinara cedri | reverse complement strand
AAAAAAAAAAAAAAAAAAAAAAAAAAACAAATATAATAAATTTACTATAACAAGTACCTGCCTAATAGTCGGTCGGTTTCAATGATAATTTTAAGCGTTTTGAATTACTTATTACTTACAAAAATATGTAAAGTAACACTGTTCTATTTTTTATTGGCCCATATACATTATATTATAAGCGTATAGTTACGTAATGCAATACGATTACAATATTTCACTCTTTTGCGTATGCAATTGATGGCTCTTACTTAACATATTATAACACGACGGATCCCAAACGGACGGCCAGAAGTGTTGGGATTGAAAAAAATGGGCTGCATCCGAGTTCCGTCCCTTTATGGAAAACACATGTTATGTGAACTATGTAAATATTAGCAATCGGAAGCTGAAAATCTGGATTTCTGCGCGTGGCGATCGCGCGTGCGTTCGGTTTGAATTAATTCGCTCAGGGATTATTTTTTTAGTCCCGCGGATCCAGTCGACCGGTCGCATTTGTGTACCCCGAACCCACCTCAGTTCCCGGTTCGGAATATTAACGATGACCGATGTGTTCCGGAAATATTTTGTTTCGGTTCTTTTTGTCCGCGCTCGTTAGAATTTCAATATTCGCCGTCTTGTATCCTATATTATATTAACGAATTTTTTTTTTTTTTTTTATTATATATATATGATATAATATCACGCGTCTAACATTGTGACATTATTATTGTTACTATTATCATTTTTTTTTTCCTTTCTGCGTATATTAGGTACCATGTAATAATGACTACGTGTTGTGCGCGTTCGTTGTTACGATATCAAATTATTTTTACACATCGTTATCGACACACGCGAGAAATGACATAACAGACAGTATTACGGACGGTGTATATTTAATATTGTCATAATATTAGTGATGTAAATGTTCAAAAACCGTTGAAAATGTTTAATTTCAAAAAAAATAATAAAAATGACTAAAATATGTTTGACCTGTTTTTTTTTCTACTAAAAACTATCGTCGCCGCTATGCAAAAAGTGACCAATAATTGTCAAAAGTGACTAAATAATACGACGCTAGAAAAAAACGATCTACCTACTGAAAATGTAAAATATAAACCGAGTTACGGCCATAATTGGTTGTTGTATTTTAAGATTAAACATTTTTTTTTAAATTTTTTAGTTCGTGGGTTTTTCAGTTTTTACATTTTTCCAAGTTAAAAATTGAATAATTTAAAATTAAAACTATTTAGTTTTTTTACAGATTCTTTAAGACGAGAATAGAAAATCGGATTAGTTTATACGAAGTTTAATGTCACGTAGGAAAAATATTGGTGACTATTTCGACTTCTTTGTAACTCTACTATTTTTAGCTTACAACTTGATATTTTCTATACTTTCAAAATATGATAATGGGGACCACGGAGGTGATTTTAGTATATATTTTATAGATAATATTATAGATGATTAGAGATGGTTTTAGAAAATATTGCAGTTGTGAAATAGCTGTAGCTATTGAGTGCTGATACTAAGACACTGTAGTAATCTCCAAGATTTGTAAGAGATAATTTATACTTTAGATTTCTTACTGATATACGTTTGACTAGTAAGGCCTTGACTACTTGAGTAGTTCCTACTCATTTTCCATGAAAGTTATAGTACTTGTTCGTATAATTATTTACCTTGTCCATGTTATCCGTATGAATATTGAAGTTTTTTTTATTAAAAAAAGTTAGTATTCAATAGTTTAGTCGTGAAAAGACGACCAAAGGAACTAGGTTTGACCATCCGCATTAAGTATACCTACATTTATGAATATTGTCTTACAGTATTTACAGACTAATATCCAGGGTTCAAATCAACTAAATGATTATAAATGCGGGTACGCAAAAAATGTTTTAGTAATAGATTTATACAATAACATTTGTACAGACAGCAGTTTGTGATTTTTCAAACCATGGAAATATTAAATTATAGTTAACCAACAAAGTTAACATTTTTTTTTAGACACTTTTCGCGTGACGTTGACGATATAGGGAATGTCCAACTATTAATTGAACAAATTTAAAGAGGACGGTCGGATGATGGTGTTATATTCGTATGCTGAAATTTTAAATTTGTTAAAAATAAATCGAGAGAAGAACCAGAACGACCATGCGTCAACTGCATTTTCCACATTTTTTCAATATAACGATTTTAAATTTATTAAATTTAATTGGGTTGTAGGACACATACTGGCGTAATAAATTAAAGGGAGGGGGACCTAAAAACCCCAAAATCAATATTATCAATTTTCATATCTTTTTTTTTTTTTTACGAGAGTAAACTTACATAAATACATAACTAATTTATCCATATTATCTAATTGTGGTTATTTTTTTCAATAATAACTGATGAACACTTTTGGAGAAATTCGACGAACGAATTAAAAAACAAACGTTTGGAGCGTACACGTTTCTATAATGTCACATAACGTCCGGACAACGACGCTTGACCGTTTATTTCTACATTTTCTGGTACACTGCAGGATTATAATTCCTCGTGTCCAGCGATCGTGATGCGGTCACACGAGATAATAGAGGACGCAAATGCACGTTTTTACAATAATACAATAATGTATCGTGTGCATTTATACGCATTGCTCGTGTCTACATTATCGGAGACGTCCCGATGCTCGGCCAGTGCACTAGGATGGGTCAGGTGTTCGGGTGGAGAAATGGGGTTGGGAGGGGGGCTTTTAAACGCAGAGACTCGCGAGTAAACAAAACTCGTATTTACTATGCATACAGTTTACGTATACCGGACTCGAATATTATTAAAATGCTTTCGTGTGAATACAAAATACTCGACATATTTGTGTAACTGCCTGTATATAAGCTATATAGTATGTTATATTATGTTTTATATAAGGTATGGCCATTAACACAAAATCGTGTGCCCAGCTGTCGAAGTAAAATATTCCTTTTAAATCGTGTACAAATTGATAATAATAATGTTTATTCTTCCGTGTTGATGTACCCAACTAAATAGTTTACGTACTTACGTGCGACACTGCGACTATCACGTAAACGAAGTATTATGACTTGTGAGGAGTAAAAAACCAAACTAAATAATATATTAAATAAAATACCTAATAGACAATGATCTGTGATTAATAGTCCGGACGTGTACCACGGTGAGTTGACCAATACAACGTTTGAATGTCGTAGGTACAGAGAAGTTGCGGTAATAGTTAACAATATGTACAGAGTATGTATGTAATTTAGTTTTTTTTTTTTTTTCATTGACATCAACGATAAACAAAAAACGATTTTGAGAAGAGCTCGACGAACTGATTTTAGTTTGAATGGCTTTAGATTCTAAAAAAAAGTTTAAAATTCCAGCGTGAGCCTCCGAATGATTGAAAAAAGGACAAAATAAAATTTATTCAAAATTATCGTAGACGGATAATCGCTGATGTACGATAAAATAATCGCCCTGTATACAGGTGATACAAGGTTACAGAAACTTATATAATATGCACTTACCTTTCGAGTTTTCAGGTTGTTCTAAATAATTTGTTATCTTTATGATAACGCCGTTTGTATTTAGTAGTCTATTATCTGATGCGTACCGAACACTGCAGTAGGTATTTTAACAATCAATTTTAAATGAGCTAGGCACTTAAAGTAGATACCGCTGCACTAGTTCTATAAATATAGTTTCATATAATTTTCAAGTGAAAAAACATAATCAGTTTTTTTTTTAAATTTTAATATTGTTATATATATATATAAAATTTCGTATGAACATATTAAGACAATAGTATGCGTAATATTTAGTAGGTATGTGAGTTTTTTGTGTTTTTTCTTTAATCTTTATAGAGACAAACACTTAGAAAGTACACAACATACTCGACAATAATTATACATCGTGTAGAAAACTTAGGTAACTAAATTTAAATACAGGAAAAACCTAAATTATATACACATAATATTTACGACGAAAATCAAAGCCACCTTCCGAGAAGAATAGAAATGAACGGTAGTGATTTTAATAAGGATGTGCCTGTCGGTAAACTGCGAAGAATGAATGGAAGAGAGAAGAGAGTACTTATGTTCGGAGAGAGGAATTGTCTGGAAAGAATTTTATTTTATTTTTTAATACACTCTACCTATACCGCGCAAGTATAAATTAAGGAGAGATTGCAAATAAAAAAATGTAGAACACATTATTTGACCTCTAATGATTGTAATGAAAATAGTTTTAAATATCTATACATAGATACCTACTTTATAGATATAATCAGTCGTAATATTGGGTATACGTATTAAACTTGCCTATAACCTGTTTCGGACTCGCGTGTAGATCCGTTTTAGCGTCATGACTGGAAACTCCACACATATTAATCAAACTTCGGACGGAATTCTGTAATTAACAAACTTTTGAAAATAGTTGATATATTATCATTAGTTGAAAATCATTAGCCGATACATAATATAACGCCGTAAATTGTTTTAAGATAATGATTTAACGATATTCTAATATAATATTATAACTGAAAAATTAACTAAAAAAAAATTTTCTCAAAAACTTCGCAGACGATAATAGTTTCGTAATAAAATAAATCGTTCTGTATAGAATGACCAGTGCGTTCCTCAATAAATACCGCACCAATTCAGCATCTATGGTTTTATAACAAGTCAAATTTTGTTTTTCATACATCACAATTTGTAGGTTTCTCGTTGAATGCATTGAGAGTTATTTGTTAGTTAGTCGTCTGATTTTTAAAGTTTTCGAGGAATATCGAAAAGTATACTTACAGGTAGGACTTCTAATCTGATCACCTATAGTTTATTGAAACACACGCAGACAGATAAACAGTTTCATCTATTTTAGACACACGCAAACGGTATAATACATACATTTTTTTAGCTTGAGCAGTATATTAGTTCAACAATATTGTGTGATTTTTTTTTTTTTATTTATTTGGAAAATTGTGTAAAAACAGCTGATACTGGTGATAGGTATACCACTGGTGCAAGTGGGAAGTTAGAGATTTAAGAAGTTAGGAAGGTAGAATACATAAAGCTATTTAATTTATATCTGTAAGCAACAAAAAACCCATTAATAACGAAAAACGTTTCGGAACAAAGTTTGGTTACACGCGTAATGAAGGTCATAAAATTTACGATTTTCGTCAAAATTTTATATTTGAGCTCTTAAAAAAAAATATTACATTACATTCAGTTTTTTTTCTGATAGCTAAGTAAAACTTATAATGAAACTCCTGTTTGATTTTTAAGCATTTCTGTTTAGTCAAACAATATTATTCACAGATTACCTACTAAATAAAAATTACGTAAAAAAAACTTCTAAAAATGCCTACAAGTAGTTCAAAAATAGTTCAAATGTTTCTAAAATTTTACCACGTCTAGAAAAGGCAAGTATAAGTTTTCTGTTGAAAAAACAAAAATCATAGTAAAACCAATAGATCGTTGTATCCACTCCGAATCTAAAAACGCTAGAAAAGTTTCATTTGATTAATTATTGATATCAACCGTATAATAGACGCGGATGTTTTGGATTTCCTTGTTTTCCCAACAGTCATAGTATAATATACGCAAAAGGTGTCGATAAATATTTCCAAAGAAAAAAAAAAATTCAATAAACTGGAATATACCGGTTTTTAGTTGTTAAGTTGTTATTCATGCATTAAATCTGGGCGTAAAATTATCAGAGGCACAGTAGGACATTTTTGCTACGTGTATACTGTTTATTGATAGATAGGTACCATTTTAATTTAATTATTCAGTATTTTAGTAGACCAGGAGTGAAAGAGTAAATGTAGGTGATCTATGTGTACGTTTCGCATTTTATAAAATATATTATAGTGTCTGAAGGATGTGGGCGTGTATAACGTTTTTATCCCAAGGTGTACGTGAAAATTTCTATTAGTGGTTATACTCATAAAGTGGATATTGTTTAGTGACTTTTTTGTTTTTTATATATAGATAATTGTTCTATATAGGACATAGCTGGTGACGATTAATGGTTATAGCGATAGTTGCTTTCGATATTCAAACAAAACTATGTAGGTACAAGGTACACCTGTATCCGCGTGTGTAACGAATTTTATTTATTTAGTAACCCACCTGCTATACAAATTATGAACGGTTCTATTTTTTATCAGCGGTTATGATATATATATATATATATATAGGTACTTAACTATATAGATTTTAAAAATAAGCGCACTCGGCGCTGATTTTTGATTTTAAAACGACAACCGGCAAAGTAATTATGCCACAGAACATTTAACTACGTAGGCACCTACATTTTATTATTATTATTATTATTATTATTATTATTGTCATTATTATTATATTAATTAATCGATAATATAATATCCGTATCGGTTTACATCGGTGGGTTGGACGTTATACAATTGGGCGATTTTGAGGTTTCTTAAGCGGGATAGGTAGATAAGTACACCTAAAGTGGCACAATATTATTTAAATATATATTTTATTGAGTACGCGATAAGTAATATTATATATCATAATGCATCGTCACGCATTTCACAACGCGCATCTGTGTGTTCAGAAATAATATAAGCTCTTTGAAAAATATTTGAAATCACAAATAAAAAAATAAAACCGTATTTTAACTCTTTGCAATGTTTCATTTTGCCATTTTGTCTATGATCTGTTTTAAGTAATACGTTAAGTAATTATTATAGTATAACTTACTAGTTTTAACTTTTTAAGAACAAACTACATGTTGTTACTCATTTATCCCGCCACAAGTTTTGCTTATGGAATTAAGTTAATCATAATAATAAAGTTTGTAATTTAATTGATGAATAAAATAATAATACAAACATATATATACATATGGGTCGATAGCCAATGAATCGCCGTTGAATAAAATCAAAAGTCGCGATTATAAATAATCCAGCTGAAGTCGAAAATATAGTAATTTATTGTGTATGTATGTAGTGATAATAAAAAATATATATATTTAAATGTTATAAATTATAAAACCCGAGAGAAAGTTGTTATTTGTTACTTATGTAAAATGTATAATAATTGGTAATCGTATATTTAATGCAGTGTGATATTATTATTCAAACAATACAAAACGTACCTAGTTGTAATATTATAAGTCGTATTTGTAATAGAAAATAAATGGAAAAAACGGGTATTTTATATTTTTTTATTATTCACGGCTATTACCTTAATAATAATAATAATAATAATATTATTGTATATTGAAGCTCGCGGCGGCGTTCGACAAATAATATTACTATAGGTACATGGTGTTTAGAGTAGCGTGAAGTTTAGAAACCTGCAGCTCCGGTATATATACCTATACAGTGTGCTCGCGTATCCAGACAACACTTAATATTTCGGTCGGATTTGAATTTCGTTTGCGGTAGGCCGTTAGCGGATACTGAAATGTATATTCAAGGAAACATTTCAATTTTTCAACTTACTTTTTTTTTTTCTTTTTTTTTTCTTTTTTTTTTTTATTTAATAGTAACATATATTTTTGACACTGCATCGTCGGAATCGTCTTATTTTTTGCAAGGAACTTTGACGAAAACAATTTTTTTTTTATTCTCAAAAATTACCCGAGACCTAGCCTACCAGGTATCGATTATTGGTTGAACAAATAATATTTGTATAGATTTAAAAAAAAAATTAACAAGTATGTTATTATTAAATACGTGTTATTTTATGATTATCTTCACACATAATTTCTTTCCAATTATAAAGTATTCAAACATCATTATTTTTAAAGTCACGCGCTTAACATTTTTTTTTTTTTTGAAAAATCGATAAAAAAAATACTAGTTTTTGGATTCCTAATATGCCTACGATGGTAAATTTTGCGATTTTGCGAATTGTATTTGTCAAAGTTGCTTATCAAAACAATTATTATTCGAATCTACATTGCCATTAATAGATGTTGCTATTTAAAAAAAAGTAATTTGTATTGCATATGCTTGCACCAAAACAGTGAAACAAAATGTAATTTATCATCCTACATAGTGTGTATTTCAGTACCCTCTCGAAAACTGAATTAAAATCCAAAGTCGTCCGACTAAAATATTAAGTATATTATAACTGAATAATTGAACATACTCTGTATATACATATATACACATGAATAATTATGGTAATATAGTTACTGTAAATGTATACAAGCATTCAAAACGTATATATTATAGTAAAATCGAATTAAATATTTAAATCGTACACGCTCTAATACAACCGGTCAACGTGGATAGTAGTTTTAAACATTTTATTTATCATCTCTCGCGAAACTCTGCGCGGCAACCAAAGATAATTCAGTACGTAAGTTAACGAAACATTAACGTTCAATAAATAAAGGCAATTATGTACGTGTAAACGGTTAATGGCTACCGTTTCAAGAGGAAAATCGGATGAGAGGAAATATAAGGCGCCTAGAACACGAGGGGGTTTATACAGGGGGTGCCATTTTATTGATTGCAAGAAAATCAAGGTTAAAGTTATTGTCCGCTCAGAATCTCTTTTCAATTGTAATTGTTTATCGTTGTTTTCAGTTCATATATAGACTAAATACACATATTCTGTACCTTTAAAACTTCTCGCCTATAGCAGTAGTCTACATACAGTAAGAATCGTGTCCGGCTTTTTACGAATATGTAACGGTAATTGAAAATTTCAATTTTAAATGTTTAAATCCTCAATATGTTTAATCCTATTTTTTTTTTTCGAATTTCGTTACTATACCGACTGTTATTCCGAGTTTAACGGAATAAAGTTTACTTGATAATAATAATAATAATAATTTGATAATGTAAGACATTAAACATAAAGTATCCATCACAAAGACGCAATAGTAAAATATCGTAAGACAGTAAAATACGCGTGAATAGTGTGATGTCATCTCACACTAATGATACGACATATTATGTGATAACAATACTTATCAAGTATGATTGGATCCAAATAAATACAAATGTGCATATAAATGTGATGTATGTTAAAGTAACTTTAAACTCTTAAACTCTTAAATTCTACGTTTTAAGTTATTAGATACTCGTATTGATTTGATTCTAAAAATCTCTTTTGAGTAGGTAACTTTTAATTAATAATGATAAAATTTCAGTTTGTAAATACTCATATTTTAATACAATATGATCGTTTCAAATAATATGCATACCTATCTAATGGGAATATTTAATTGCTTGGATCCAAGTGATCAAATTATTACTGATAAGAAGAACATGCGTATAAACGAATAAAGTGTCAGTTTCATTAAAACAACTCCAGGTTGATTTTAAAACATCACAATGCGATGTTTTATACATAATTAAAACATACACATCTTAGAGATCACATATTGTATTGAGCAGGCAACTTTTTTAACTCTGTGAGCCGTATTTTTTTAAACATTTTATCGAAGGCTATCTTAATAAAAAACAAATTTGAGAGAACATAATATAATACTAATAATTATTTTTAACACTATTAAAAACTATAATAATAAGTATACTATCAGTCGACATCAGTATTATTATGTTACGTGTTAATAAGAGTTGTAAAATGTACAAATTGAGTTTTGGTGTTCAATTTAAAAAAAATTATATGTTTTTAGGAAAAATGTTAAACTAATGCGATGTCTATAGCTGTAATTAATTTGTTAATTTGCCGATATAATCAGCTTGTAAACGTACGGTCGAGATTCGTAATACAGCGTGTAATCGTCCATCGCTAAGACGCGAGGAGTGTTTACTTTGACAACTACGTTGAAATGTTTAATTGTATACATTATACTAATAACAGTAATTTATTATGTAAATAGAACTGCATTATGGATATTATTGAAACGTCACGAAAGTTTAACATCTTTATGTGGGGTGTGTGGACCATATTTAAAATTGCTTCACGGGCCACATACTATAGAGCAGAGGTTCCCACACTTTTAATTTAATTTCACGTACCACTTACATGGATAGGTATTACGGATCTGCAGTCACGTATCATGTAAAACTAAAAATTGAACAGTTCATAATGTTTTTACATTTATTTCAAAACGATACGAGTATAAGATAGTAAAAAAATACTTCAATATAATATTTACATAAAATATAGTATTATTATATTTAAAAAACATTTGTAATAATATTGATTAATTTATTTTTTGTATACTGTTACCATGCGGCCTTCTACACCGCACCCAGGCACGGATCCCGAGCAGAGATCTGGGGAGGGGCCCAAACAATGTTTTGAGAATACAAATACTATTACGCTATAATATAATACATATTATATACATATCTGTGATTGGAATACAGTAATAAAGAATTATAAAAAAAAATTGGAGAAATAATATCTCTGGGGGGGCCTGGGCTCCTAGGCAACCCCCTGGATCCGTCACTGATACAAGCGTGTAGTCTTTTGCGTACCACCACGTTACCTACCGCGTACTATAGTTTGAGAACTGTTGCTATAGAACGTAGTGGAATAGTGTATTATAGTTGTAAATATTGTAGTGAAATGTTTAAGGGTTGTTATGAAATTATCTCCCAGTGTATTCACATTGGTTATCTACATACACAAAACAATTTTTCTTAGAAATGCTCCGCCGTTGAATCGCTCGTCCGGAAGTCCGGAAATTAGATAATTATAATTTTAACAGATACGCTTACCTAACTACGACTAATTCTCACGAACGAATATTATTTCCCATCCGACCAACACCCCTCACCACCCCGAATTTCTACTATTTACCGCAACGCCGATTGTATATGAGTTCCTAACCTACAATATTATAATATCCGTGTATAAACTTTTGTTTTACAAATATTATACAATACAATTTGAATGCTAATTAGATACCTGGGTAATGTTATTATGTTAAACGGTTTTCTGTATTACGTCGTTCACTTCCAGTCGTTTCGCGAGCCATAATAGAAATTATAGTATTTTTACTGAACAAATCTCGACATTTACCATACGCACGCACCTGTTTGGCGTCTATAATTAATAATAAATGGCGATTTTATCGTTTCATTATAAAAACTATACCGCAGGTGCAATAAGGTGTACGGTGTATAGTTTTAAATTAATTAATCGTAATCAGTAATGGGATTAGATAAGTACCTTTTTATCTAGATAAAGATAAAGATAATACGACAAAAAATTATCTAGATAAAGATTAAAGGTATATACATTTTTTTTTTAATGCCTACTATAAAATCTTACTTTTTGAAAGTACACCCTAGACACACTACTTAGTACTTCAATATTGTTTAAACACCGGCTAAATATTTAAATTAGTTGTAGACATTATGATTAGTCAATAACTAAAGTAAAACTGAAACAACATTTTCAGAATTAAGTATAAATATAAAGAAAAAAATATTTTACACTACCCGTCACATGAAAATTGTATTATAATTATATAATTATATTATTTTAATAATTATTATGAACCTTCACAACTGGTTTAGTATGTGTTTAAATTTATATTAGTAGATATACAGTTATTGTTATTAGGTAAAATACATGTAATATCATTTATACAATGTACATTGCATACGTATATGCTGTGCAATAAATAAAATAACATTTTATTTGATGATAATGATAATATAATTTATACACAGGTGATATGAATTATTTATAAATATAATATTCAAAGAATTCAAAGAATTATCTATCAAAAAAAATAAATTGACAGTAAAAATGTATAGTTGTAATACATATAATTGTATAGAGACGAATTTATCTAGATGGATGAATTTTTACCGTAGATAATTAATAAGAAAACTTCTAACTGTGTATCTAGACAAGTCTCAACACTAATCGTAATGGTATACCTATTTTTAAAATATTTAATTAAAATATTGTATTTGCATAACGCGTCTTATACACACAATACTCGTGTAGGTATGGTATATAAGTATACTTTTAATAAGTTACAGACGGATAAAAGTTTCACTTCGGTATTATTATTATTTCGGTGTTGCGGATATCAAACCTATCAAACTATATTATTTTCGTTAAATTATACGTCTTTCTCTTACTTTTATTTTCGTTGTTTATTTGATCCTCGCGAAACGGGCGTGCCCGTCCGAACAGTCAAATCATTGATAGGTATGCCTATAAATCTCTATGTGCCTATATGTATTTTATATTTTCGTTTTTAACGCGCGTCCATAATCCGGAAGATTTAGAAAGTGAAGAAAATCGACCTAAACAAATAATTCCAAAGTATAATAATAATAATAATGATAATAACGATAATACCGTCTTGCCTGAAGGATGCCAAAAACGGATTCCTCGTCCTATCACCGCGTCATCATTACAATATAATAATAATGTAGCGTGTAGTCATCGCCCGTTAACCATCATCTCGAAAGCATCATATAATGTGCATATATAAATATATACGTATGGGTATAACTGCAGAATCAATAATCATGATCCGATTCGGTTATAGGGTGGAAAAGAAACGGTTATTCGACTGTATATTATGCGGTTTGACCTGATATTATAATAATAAAAAAAAAAAAAAAAAAAAAAAAAAATCAAGATTATATACATTATTATTACTTATAGCGGTATTTCGAGTATAAATAATTACGCGAAAATATTTTCGAATATAATATTATGGTAATTTAATACGTATAATATAATATATTATACGAACATAATATTATTACACCGATGAATATACATTTTTAATTCGGTCATGAATTTAAACAATACAGAAGGAACGCAGGAATAATATTTTAGCAGTCGATAAAAATATACCAGTTTGAGTAGGTATTGATAAAGCGTAGGTAAACATTCTTCGTTTCGCTCAAAACCGACAAAACCACTTTTTCTTAAATTCCAAATTCACGCAGAACCTAAAATGTATTTGTGTAAACAGAATTGATTATTATTAAGACGCAGATTTTTATGTAATAAAAAAATCAAAGTAATATATTTTTAGAAAACGTGAAATATTTAACGAAAACAATTTGAATTTCAAATTCATTTTTAACGGTATAAGAAAAAGTATCATGTAGATATAAAAAAAAAAAATAATAATAAAAATATATATGAAATATTTAATAAAACAATTCTTATTTCCCGTTAATTGTATGAATTATGTTGTAATTTTGTTTATTAATTTTCGCCGTTGTCTTAGAGAAACTAGATTATTGTACGTTGGTACAACTGAAAATTTTCAAATTCAAATGTACGGATGTTAGGTCTCAAAATTGATTTGTAACGATATTTTTCATACTTGATCATAATAAATATTAAACGGTTTAAATTCAATATTTATCGATGTGTTTTTATTTTTATTCAGAACAGTGACGTTCTCAAGGGGGTTAATGGGGGCGATACATTACCCCTCAAGAATCCAGACATTTTTTTTTCTGTTTTGCAATAACTTGTCACACATAATACAAGATGCGTATAATACCAATGAGTGTGAAACACGCCACATTATCAATATTTGTTCGTTTATTGTTAACGACTTAACGTCATATGTTAATTAAATCGTGTGATAAAGTATGTATTAGTTATGATTTATTCCTGATATCTTTAACAAACATTCATATGAACCCCCTTTTTATTTAGATTTAGAAGAATATCTGGTAGTTTTTATGATTTTTAAAACGATATTATTTGAAGGGAGTACGTAATTTTATTCATTTTTTATCGTTATTTCGGATTCTCCTTAAACTTAATTTTATTGTTTATTATTATATCATCATAATTATTATATCATAACATATTATATACTTAAATATATAAATTTATTATAATGTACTTGAGGGGACCAGTGCCATCACGGTTTTTAGATCAAAAAACATCTTATTGGACAAATTCTCATACTAAACTCCGTTATTAAATAAATTAAGAGGACGTTATACTCGCATGTACTGTCACAGTCCAACTACTGGATTACATGCAAAAACAATGCTTAAGCAGAATAAGTAAAACTAGTTTAATTTTGATTTTAGAGTAAAAGTACTTATTATAAAATTTATAGAGAACAATATTTCGAAGGGAATGTCATAGGTTTTTTTTTTTGAAGTATGCGCTATTAAAAAAGTTACAGTTATTTAAAAAAAAAAAAAAAAATGTTTTTATATATTTTAAATAGCTTTATATTTTGAATAATACAAAAATCCTAAATCCCAAACGTAACAATATGTCTTAAAAAAAAGTAAATTTTAAGCTCTTTTTATCACCGACTATTTTATACCATTAAATTGATTAGAAAATCGGAGTTCAATGCAGACAGCACAAATATTGTTTTTTTACTTGTTAAATAAATAAAAAAAAAAAAATACAAATAACAAAATTGATAAATGAGTTAAAAATTGCAAATTTTATAAAATTGTATACACTTTGGATAATTGACACTGGGTTACAAGTATACCAAGTAGAAAAAAGAAAGTGTAAAGTAAATTTCATGTGTTTCGAACCCTGGTTTTTATTTTTACTTATTACCGTATATAATTTAGTATAATTAAATCGATTACAACATTTTATACCGTTTATTTGAAAATCAGGCGTTTAAACCGTTTCGTTAGAATGGGTATAATTATAATCTTCGCTATAAGTAATTGAACGATAAAAAAAAAAAAAAAAAATCCCGGAAATGTATATATAATACCAAACTGCAAAGCAAACCGATAGGATTAAACCATATCCAAATCTAAATAAATAATAATATATCCCGTAAGGTAATCTAGTCAAAATAAAGAAATTTAAACGAAAAAAACTCTACCTACCTACTATACTTGTTTTACTTTATGACAGTACATTTTATTTAATATCGATCTGATAAAAATATTATTATAAAAGCTATTTAAATATCATTCGACTATAGGAATTGTATACTGTAGACAAATTATGTGTATTTGATATAATATGTGTGTGACTCTGTGTCAAGGTGCAGTGATGGCTACACTGATGGAAAGTCAAAACTGTGTTCGGGTATTTAGTAGAGGTCAATGTAATAGAGGAACTGTATTGTCCTGTTTCTAAGATATAAGTTATTTATGTCTCGGAAATGCTTAAAAGGTGAAATCGTTATCAGTGATATTAGTTCGAGTGTGGATTCGGCGAGTTTTTCTTTGACGGTGAGAAGTTTGGTGAATAGTGCAAGTCGGTGTAAAAGATTATAATTGCACCTAACTATTCTTGTACAAGAAATGAGTTCGTGTGTACCGACTAAATGATACACCTACCCGCGAAAACACTAAAAACTGATAAATGTATTAAAATATATATAGGTACTATAAATAAATATCACTTCTTCGGTTTATATATTAGGACATAAGGTATGTATGTATTTGTGATAACGAATCATACGGTATAAACAAATAAATCCATTTACTTACTTGTCTTAAAACGGTCATTTTTTTATCTTTTATTCTTAAACGGGGTTTTTTTTTTATGTGAAACATTGAAAGAAAATACCCGTTTTCCCATAGTCAAATATTCGCGTGTGAATTTTTTTTTTTTGTTTTTTTATCATTGACTCAATATCAAATAATAGATATAGATAAAGGTAAACATTTATTGTATTAATGAAATACTGTCTATAGGTATCTATCGAGGTTGTTGTTTATAGCATTATAGTTAATGGATTTTATTCACGGACAGATTAAAAATGGCAAAATATTTTCATTGATCATACCTATTAGTTATAAGATTATGACAGTACATGCATAATTCAAAATATAATTTTTATATTTTACCATAATATGACATAATACCATGTATTGTATTGTTGATAAAGTAACATTATCAATCGAATTGGACCCAGAATCGTTTTATCGTTAGCAATAAGTTAACGTTACTTACATATATACATTTAATTCCCGTCTGTAGCCTACTTTCCCAATTGCCCACCTACAACGTTGGTGGACCCACATACGAAGTTATTTTTTTTAAATTCTCATTAATATTCGAGATAATGAGGAAAACCTGGTTCTTCTCAAATTAAAAAAAGATTGAAAGATTAAAAATAAGATTGTCATTGGCAACCGTTTTTATTTATTTTTTATTATTATTAAGTTTTTATTATTTTACCTATCTTTTTTAAACAATCATTGTTGTCATGGAAACGCACATTGTAGAAAAAGTAATACTATAGACCGAGCTTTATTAAAATAAAATAAATTTCGATTTCAATACAAACTTTTAACTATTAATCTTTAAATTATATTTCTTTATTCTATAAAAGCATTACTATCAACTCAACTTTATTTTGATTTCGAAGCAGAATATATTATGACGTTAAAATATAAAAGTCATGACGTTGGTTTGATTTTTAATATGTAAATTAGAATAATGTACATAGCTGTTTTAAAAAATAATGTTTATGAAATTATTAAAAATTAAACTCAAACGTATAATTTGCTCAAAACTGGTTAATTTCGGGTGTATTTTTTAAACATGATTTAACATTCTAGTTCGCGTTATAGTGGCTCGCGACTATTTTAAAACTTGGTATAGTATAGATATACCGTTAATAATAATCGAACTCACGTAATTACAAATTAGGAAATTAAAAGTAGGTATTTAGATTATAGAATTAATTTTTTTTTTTTTTTCTATTTTCCGAGCATTGGTAAATTTAATTTATTAACACAGATAAATTGCATTGTCCACAGTAGCGATGGTATATAGGTTAATATAATGTTACATAGAAATTAAATGAATTATTTTAATTGGGTATTTTAAAACAAACACTGACACATGTTTACATTCTGATAAGTCTGACATAATATTACCATTTATTTGCGCACGTATTATTTTACCAGTGTCGTTATTAAACATATTACTATAATATAATAATCAAATTGTTTGCATTTTATAATACATAAAACCCATACAGGCGCGATGCGTAAACTCTGCTGCGAAGTTTAGCAGTGACGATGACGTGTCCAGGATAATGTTTATCGGTGCGGGACTTGGGATGTAGCAAAAATTAATCATAAAAACATCGTATGCAATCTACTTCACTACCCCGTCCGACAATGGGAATTCGTAAGCCGGATCGTAAAAAAAAAATACACACACACACACACACATATATATATATGTTTAATCGATAAATCCGGGTTTTCTTTGTAACTGGCTGATTTATATGCATTTCAAGATTAAATCTATATACATATACCTATACCTATAAAAAAAAAAAAATGTTTCTCTCTTTATTTTTATTCTTCCTTTGTCCGCTACACATATTATCTATTACAATCTTATTCTTATTTCCTGATGAGACTTTGCACACTTGACTTTCAAAACAAGAGGAAAGTAGCCGTCCGTTGGTGTCTCAAAAATTCAACCACTAAAGTATTACACAAGTTACCTCGGCGACACGGATGAAAAAGTAATAATTATTAGTTCGTTCGTTTGTAACGAGCAAAAATGTATTTTTAAAAATGTACGAACAGCAACGATTAACTACGGTGATAGGAACGGGTATGGAAACAGGCAGTCGCGGGAAAACAATTTTTTACATTTTTTCTCGTTCGACACCGAGACGGGTAAAACCGTGCGGAACAGCTATAACTATAGCGGTTAAATAGATCTTCATATAGTTGTATTAAAAATTCAATGGGGCGGGGTTTGGGGTATTACTTGTAACCTCCCTTCCCCCACACACACCATATTGAAGATCCATATTCCGCGGGTTCCCAAATCTGTATTAATCCTCCGGGAAATATTTATTTAACAAACAATACAAATACCTATTTTGAAACAAATTTTCGAAATTCTAATTTTTTAAAATACCGAGTTGCTTTGCCGTAAAATTGTCTATGATTCGTTATTACAATGTTACCACAATCATATTTTTCTGATTATACATGAGTGTTTACGAATAAAATTAATTACATCTTCTTATAAAGCGTTTTAACGATTATATGCGATTTTTTTTAGATATCTGCGAATCGATCGTCTAAACTGCTTAAATTGCACACAGTTATTGGTTGTTGGTTATTGGAGACTGTCTGTAAGTATCTAATAGGCTTCGGCCGACATTATACAATTTAGAAACTGCGGCAATGTTGAAAACGAGTGATAGCGATTGAAAACTCGAATTATTAATAAATTCGTGAAAACGGAGTACGTGTACACGTAAATAAAAAATGCGTACTAACGTATGCTTTATGCACGTGAATTTACCTTATCTGCTCGTGTGTTTTAGTGTTATACATGTGAATACGCAGTGAAACACGTTAATATACGTGTGTACGTTAACAATTAAACGTCAATTACAACGGATCTTTTAAGTTCACGGTTTCATAGATTCGAATGTTAATTCCACGTGAATACGTGGACACGTGAAATATGGAGCTATACAGTTAGGATCCGATTCGCGATACTAGTTATGATTATGAATTTATTACTTAGAATTATAATAATTGTTTTTTTTTTTTTTTTTATTTCAATCGCGTGACTTACTGCTAATCACGTCTCATGGGGTAATTATTGTTATTTGCATTTAGTTGATATAGCCATTACAAGTCTATAATATTATTATGATTTATACGTATATATAATAATTATTAGCATAATATCGTAGTTAACATTCAGACTTGTGTGAGTCATGTTTTATTGTTCACATTATAATGTTTTATTGATCATTTTTTTTTTTTGTTTTCTACTTCCCTAGTTTCATGGTTCCATTGTTTTATTATTTTCATATATATATATATGACCGGAGCGGTGTTAATAGTGTATAAGTACCTTATGTACCTTATGAAGGAATTATTATTTTTGATTTTCGCAGCATTCGTATACTATAATAAATTTCCGTCATTGTGACAACAACCCCCCGCCCCCCTCCCCGATACAATCTATCTATTGAACTCGTTTAAAAAACACAGCAGTGTACGAAGAAAAATACAAATCTTGATGTTATTCCCCATAATAACACTCGGACCTGTTATATTATGGAATTATAAATAAACTTTATACGGTAGACGGCAATAATGCCAGATAAAAAATGGCCATGGAAAATATTATGTCCACACACCACATAATGGCCGGATGCAAATATGGCCCAGCGAAGAAAAATTGAATTTGATCGCTTTACTCCCTTATTGTAACTATTATACATATAATTACCTATTTACAGGTTGTTTTTTTTTTTTCGTTTTAGTTCAAACTTTTGCCTAGCTCTGTTGGAAATTCAAGTCAAAAACGACGCTCTCGTATAGGTGCTCGGTTAGTTGTACTATTGTATTCGCGTCGCACGTCTGTTGCATTGCGACGCCAACGACATGAATTTATTATAAACAATATGTTTCTGTATTACATGTATTGGACGACCGGTCCGTGTATTATTATTATTTGTTCGGGTCTCGCCCGCCGAATCGGGCACGAAATTATTACGACGTGTGCAGAATGGCCAGAATGTGCGCTTATAACTCTGTATTATTATATGTAGGTACTATCTGCTCGTGTCTACTCGATAATATTATTATAGATGTACGGAAAAAAAAAAAAAATAATAATAATAATAATAATAATGCCAATATTTATTATACGAACGTCTCGTTTTCCGACGAAATCGCGTATAAAATATAATACACGTATTCTAGATCTATAGACGGCATTCTTATGCGGCGACCGGTCTGCAGCCGACGACGTCTGGATCTCACGAGCCGTGAACCGTGGCGGAAAAAGAAAAAAAAACCAAAATGTAATACGCTAATACATGATATATATAAGTATACTATTATTATCATAGCGTATATGAATATATATATATATATACAGGGTGATTTTTTTTTTGTATCATGAACCAGCAATTATCTCGGAGGATTTTAAGTGAATTTGATTTCTGTTTTTTCTAATCATTTTGCTATGTTTTAAGGTTTGTTTTAAAACCATTTTTAATTGTGTATCACAGATTCACCGTTTATGAATTAGTGAAGTTTGAGTTATGAGTTCGAAGTTTAGAAAAGAGTAGAGAAGAGTCATAGATGGGCAATTTATTACCATTCTCTACTCCTCCTCCGGTCTAAACTTTAAACTGGTACTCATAAACGGTAAATCTGATATCAGTGTTACGCGTATCACAATTTATAGAAAAATATTCTCTATTCAAATCAGTGTTCAAAAGGAGGAGTTCCTATTCGAAAATCAAAAGTATGCACTTATTTAAGGTATACGGAATACGGGTAAACAATTAAAAATGGTTTTAAAATGAACCTTAAACAATCCCGTAATGATTAGAAAACACAGAAATCAAATTCACATACATTTCTCTGGGATAATTGCTGGTGCATGGTAAAACAAATTACCCTATATAATGTACAACACCGCGGACACGGGCGGCCGTTCGAAAATCGCGGGACTATTATAACGGCCGGCAACCGCACATATTACCTGCTATGATATGTTACACGGCGATTAAAATTTATTAAAATATATTCGCGGTGAAGTATAAATACTTATTATCGAACAAGCGACTCCTCGAGAATAATGTTAAAAATTGTATAATATTATGTACAACGACTGCACGGCCAACGCCCAATCCTCGAATAGCGACGCCATTATATTATTTTAACGGGGCACCTATAACACTATAATATTATATCGTGGTAATAGACGATTTATAAGGAATATGAGGAAATATATTTTATTATAGCACAGGGCAATAAAAACGGCCAATTTTTTGTAATGGCTCAAAAGAGACAAGGACTAATGGACGAAACCGAATAGCAAATAATTGATTCGAATCTAAAAATTAAACAAATAAATTATTAATATTGTTCGACGTGCAGGCATCTGCTGCACTAGCGAGAT
This sequence comes from Cinara cedri, assembly GCA_902439185.1. Classification (NCBI taxonomy): domain Eukaryota; kingdom Metazoa; phylum Arthropoda; class Insecta; order Hemiptera; family Aphididae; genus Cinara; species Cinara cedri. The sequence continues at coordinate 372,375 of CABPRJ010000033.1, read as the reverse complement.
AGTTTTGTTCGCGGGCGACGAAATGTCAACAAACGAGAGGAGTGAACGCGCGATGTTGTCAAAGCCGCAGGGAAAAAGGCTTCGGGATTAATTGCACCGAAAAAGAAAAACGGATCGGCGTTACGGGAAACGTAAGATGATGGATTTGTTAGTGTTGGTGTGAGAAGAGGACGGAGAGAAGTGGTCCAGAACAATTATTAATGACGGCGATATTGTGCTGCGGACAAAACTCTCAGCGAATCGTAAAAATGTCGTATAATGCCCGCAGTATAGAACAAGTTAGAAGAGATTGTGTATATATGTGCGTGTAATATTGAAAACAATTTGTGTAAAACTGGTGTATCGATACTTTCGGACAACACAATATAGTGTATATTATTGTTGGTTTTTTTTTTTTTTTTGTTGCTGTTGTTATTTTTTTTCTATACACGACATTACTGTAATTTTTTTATGATATTACAAAACTGTTGCGAAAAAATTACGATTAGTACGGTATTTGAAATAATATAGGTATTCTACCTAGCCTAATCTATCTAAATTGTAAACCCGGCCAGTCGAAAAACAGTACTTTATTCGTTTTTCCGATGCGCGGAGACATTATAATATGGAATAAAACGTGTGAACGTCGGCTACTGTTTAAAAAATCTATGCCTGTACTTGAAAGGTTCACACGAGTAAAAATTCGAGGGGGTGGTGATAAGGCCGTTTAAAACGGTTATAGAAATATAAACAACAAAGAGAAATAAAAACGCAATCACGGTACGAAGAGCTGGAGATAAAATTGACGACGGAGTGGATAACTAGAGAACGGAGGTTAAGGAGAAGATTATTTTAAGAAGAGTGTGCGTATTGAGAGCCGTGTTAGACTGTACCGAAATATATTATTGTCACTGTGATATGAAACGTATTGAAACAAATGACTAGTAAGTAAACAGTGTTTTATTCGTTACCATAGCATTTGCAATCCATTGCTTTCGAACTACGGCCCGTCATCGTGTAACCAATTCCTCATCTGTTGGGATTTTCGGGAACGAGAGAATCGAGTAGGAACCATCTAAATCTAATAGATAATCAAGGTATAACGATATACTTATCTTTTGTTTAGATAAAATCAAAATATTTAATTTATTATTTCTAGTAAATATACGAAATATCTAATTTATACTTAATAGATATCAGTTGATATTATTTACGTTAAAATGGGTTTTGTTTTTTTTTTTTTTTTTAATCGCGTTGTAACCTCGGTAACTAATTCAAAAATCGATGTTTTATTTCCATCGAATATTATCGGACAAACTTATTATAATAATATTTATACGTTCTTAACACTTGTATTATTTTTCGAGTCTGATAGTCACACCTAGCTACTTGAAATATTATTTTACATAAATTAACTATCGTATTATAATTTTATGTTGTCTCGATAACTGGAAATATGAGTCTTACACCCGGATAAAAATATTGGTTATTTTTCCAAACACTGAGGACACTAATAGGTAAGGTAGTCGTTTTTCGGATTTGCGAAATGTTCCGACCATAATTACTTTTGAGTACATTCGTAAATAATTCATAAGCCGCTGCTGCCTGAGGGAATAACAATATTATCTATAGCTGTGCAATGCGACTTTTCCAAATTATTTCCTATGCGGTCGTTATTCGGCTGATATTTCGCGTGATTTTGCCAACTAATTTACAGCACTAGCGGGTAATTCGGTTTTAAAGTTATCCTCCCGCGAAAACCCGACGAGCACGTGCTAAAATCAGCGGTGAACGCAGGGGTGGTTTTAGAGATTCAAACCACCCTCCGAAATATGAACTGAAGGGCTCAGTGCAACAACAAGGCAAATCTGAAGTTGCAACACGTTGATCGATTCGAGCAAAGCAATAGATGCTACATAATTTGGTGCGACAGTCATGAAAGCGCACGTTTGCTAAAATATGAAAAAAAAAAAATTAGGGGGGTAAGGACTATTGTGCATTTCGACCAAATTCCGGGCAAAACGTCCCACAGATAGACGGTTTTTATTACTCTCATAAGTTGACTTGTTTCGTTGCCGCACCGAGTTCCCCGATTAACCTTTGATTTGTGTTTACGTTTTTGACGTAACAGTACGAGCTCGAGGTGATATTTTTCATTTTCAGATTCTGAGCGGAGCAAGGAATGTATTGGTTTTACAACGATGTTTTATTTGTATTTTCCGGTGGACAACTTATCCACCGATTTTCAAGTATAACGCTTTTTCTGAATGAAATCTGACTGGGGTGATCAGTTTTTGACCGGGAGTTCTCCCGACGAATGGGAGAAAAACTGAGGAAAAACGGGAAAACGTACGAAATGTATTGTTTTCAAATCGTAAACATAATGCGGCCATTCAAAACACGTATTACCAAACTCCGCTCAGAATCGTTTTTCGTCAACAGAGATCAATCGTCGCTGCGTGTACGCATTGAATTCTGCGTCCTGCCATTCCCCGGCTTCTCTCGCCCGCGCGACAACAGCGGTCCACCCGCCGCGCAAAATGCCGTGCCCGTGTCGTTTGACATTCGCGACACTCGCCCGGACATTTTTTTTTTTCCCCCGCGTCCGCGTCCGGCCAAAATGGAATTCTGCGCGCGGGCGACACGAACAGATTCGCGACGACACAAAACACCGCACAAAACGCGGCCGGCCTTCGGCGCCGCGGCACAATCCGACCCGAAGGTCGGTGCACTCTGCGGCCGGCCACGTTTTTCGTGCTCGTGTGTGACGGCGACACGCGGCGCGGCTCTCCGCTCGCGCGGCCGCGTGTGTCGTCGAACTTTGACGGCCGCCGTCGAACGAAATATTCGTCTGCCCGCCGGTGCCGAACGGTAAGAAAAGCCGCCCGCGATTTTTACGATCGCGGCGCTAATGTTTGTTATTGTTTTTTTGTTTTTTTTTTTTTTTTCAACTTATGTAACGTCACCGTACGTTGTTGTCGCGCCGCCACAACAATGTCTGCGTTATTGCGCCCGGTTCCACTATCGTCGTCCCGTGATAACGATATTGCGACAATTATCGCCACACGTGTACGACGGTGACGCGACGGCAATCGACGAGCGCACTAATATTTTTAAAACACGCGGAGGATCATACGAAAACCGCTATACGGCGTCGCAGTCGCGGGTACGATACTTTTTGTCGTATCGAGAACGGGTCAATCACCGCCGACCGCCCGGCGGCGGCTTCTTTTGTTTTTTTTTTTTTTCCCGTCGCCGCGTCGTCGGCTCTCGGGCCGCGTGGACATTTTAGACGAAGAAGCTGGTATTTTGTTAACGATATTATGACGTGCGCGCGTTTTGTTTCCCATAACACGTTTTTGTCGGCTCGTAGAAATGCCCCGGTTCGTTCACGTTGTACCGTGAAAATGCGGATTTTTCGACTGACGGTTCATTCGGTAGAGTATAACAATTATTTTCCGACATATTTAACACTTTTCCCGAAAAAGTGCATTGTGTTTTGTTTTTTTTTTTCTCTCTCTCTCTCTTCTAAGCGCACTTTTTCGACATTCGGTTAGGCAAATGGTCCAGTTCTTTCACGCGGTATCTCAAAAGAATAATCGCGCCGGAACATCTGTCTGATAGTACTTTATCTGAAATATTCATCAACATTTTCAATCATTTACCCGTAGTTTTTTTCCCTTGACAAACGCTTTCTCGGTTTGTGAGAAGTTTCCAAATCGTTCACATTGTATACATGAGGCAAAACACACGCCCAGCCACTTAATATTATTACAATAGTGTTCAATAAACGCACACCGCTGGTTGTGATAAAATCTGACGGTGTTCGTGATGCGAGTCATATTTTGTCAAATTTTATATTAAACGACAATTTTATTGAAAATTTCATAGCGATCCCACTGGTGCAATAAAATTGATCGTATCAAATTATACATAGAGTCGTAATAATTATTTAGTTTATACCTGTAAGCAATGATAAATCAATGTAACGAAAAACGTCTCTAAATAAGCAAGTTCAGTTGAACTTGTTTCGAAAAATGTATACTTTAAATTATACATTTTTGTAACTACAAAATAAATTACAATTGATTTTGTTTTCAACGAATTTAAACATAAAACGGCGATGAAAATATATCGCAACATTCCCAACATCTATTTTCGGTCCGCATTAAAAGAAAAACACGCAAAATTCAAATAGCGTCGGCATGTTTTAAAAATAAAAACACGATAATATCTAGGAAGCTCATAATATGTATTGCAAAATAATCAATACTACATTAAATTTTTATGAATTTCAAGTCGATTGATTGAGGTGAATTCATGCCGATCGGGACAAATTAGTTTTAGGGTGTAGGGTGCTGCAATAGCATCCCAGCACCCCAGCCAGTCCGCACATGGCTTCAGCACAACTACTGAACTATAATTATAGAAAGTAAACAAATGATTTCAAAAAAATACAAAAATACCGATGGAAATAGTCGGTATACTAAAAGTATTAGGTATAATTACGCGTTTTCTATTTGTTTAAACGAGTTAAATCTAAATATTCAATACGGTTGTTCGTCCACAATGGGCGTGTTATTTTCATTCATTCCGATAGTTTTTTGTAAAACGAATACTGGTTGATATTTTACGCAATAAGTGATGTTTTTTTGTGGACGCTTTAAATTATATTATTATGTTATAGATATCGTAATATCGTTTTTTTTTTTTTCACAAGGACTGCAGTGGGACAAGTTATATGCGTTTCGTGGGTACGTGTCTGGAAATCGGTTCAAAATTAATGAGTTACATTACATTTTAACGAGGTAATTACTAGTCCTAATAGAGTTGTTTACTTAACTTGGTCTTAATATGATATTAGTGATTTATGTAGATGGTAGACAATTACCTACAAAAGTAATACTAAGTAAAATATTTGCAGTTGTATTATTATGAAATACAATTGCCTTGTTATGTTTCGATTAAATCATAAACGCCAATTTCCCATGAGCGAAATGTCCTTGAATCGAAGACCGGGATATCGTTTATTTTTAAATTTTTTTTTATTTCTAGCAGACCAAGAAACTAAGAGCAAAAGAAGTTAGTTTTACTGTATTACTTAATTCTCGGGAAAGTTCTGGCACAATTACCAAAAACCAAAACAACTGATATGGGTGTGCCACTGTTTTAAGTGGAAAAATGACAAGGCGGGATACGTAGAGTTATTTAATTTATATATGTCTGCAACGGTTAATTTATCGCTAACGAAATACGTTTCTGAACAAATTTCGAGTAAACACTTACAAAATTATATAAAAAAAAAAATGTTTATCACAAAGTACAATTGAAAATGAACCTCGAGTTAAATTTCTAAACGTTTTGACTAGACTAAAAATCATATGCAACTTCAAACAATTTTTTAAGGGTGGAGTTACTAGAAAAATTAAAGCATTTTCAGTAAATACTTTTAACCACCTTTAAATACCAAATAATTTTGAAAAAAATCGAAGTACCATAAATAAATTTATTTATCTAAGGTCTAAGAAGTACGTCATGAAATTACCGCTGTTTTATTCATACTACGGATGGGGGATACAAATTTAATCCCGTCCCCCAATTAAAGAGAAATCAAACCTCTATAACACCACTCTTAGCGAAATCGATCACCTTCGATGTCATACTTCCCAACCTAACCACATTAACCAATCGTTTTTGACCAAATTGGACATGTTCCATATTCTTACACCAAACCTAAATAAAAAATAATCTTACTGGAATTACCATAATCTAACAGTAAAAAAAAAAAAATACGGGGTCCAGCAAATCGATTATCACTGCCATCAAATGTACAATTCTGTACTTTATATCGACTATCTTGTGCGCCTGAATATCTTGGTATTCCGATTACCAAACTACTGTATTGTCTGTTGAAACTTTCGTTTTTTGACATACATACGTACAACGGTCCACGTCGAAAGGTCCGACGAAAAAAAAATTTGTTTTATTTTCACTTCCTATCAAATAAACGATAATACGTTATTTTGCATATTATATTTTCTTCTTATTTAACTTAACACCGTTTCTCTAATAATTTATCGATACCAAAACAATTACAGATTCTGGTCACCTTGCCTCGAAGAATACCACGTGGCTTAGCCTGTAGGTCACCAGTTGATCTTCTCTTGGCAGTTAGATATTAATTTAGACCCTTAAATTTCAAAATGGTTACAAATTTACAAGCTATGCTTACAATATTTGTGTATAGGTAATATTTAAATTTAATTTTCTGGGAACTGACTGGCTAGAATTGATAGTGGCTATTTTAGATAGTGAACTAATAACAAATTTACTTCTAGTGATTTAAGAGGTGAAAATGAAAATTTGATTTTTCACCAAATATATTTCCCCATGTCCCAAAATTTAACTGAACGAATAGAAAATAAAAAAATTGTCCTGAGATAATGGAAACAGGTGCAGCCACTGTTAAAGGTAATTTAATTAAATGTAATTTAATGTATATCTATAAGTAGCGACTAACCATTGCTAACGAAAAAATGATTCTGAGTGAAGTTCGGTTGATAGTGTTGCTTTATCAACAATATGTATGCCATATTATGGTAAAATAATTACATATGCATTATATTATTTTCTTAAATAATATTTGTTTAATATTGTACCTATTTTCTTGGTTTTTCGTTTTTCCTCAGTTTTTTACCGGTTATTCCAATTTATTGGATGGTACGAAGGTTCCGCATTTTGTATTTTAAATAATGGATAGCACTAAGTGATCGAGATATTATGATTTGACGGACATGTGTATTGGCGGAGAAGGAAAAAGGACACATTTGGCCGAAATGGGTAACTGCCATCAGGTTTACTCTTCTGACACCACCGGGTCATCAGAAACCATTTTATATACTCGGGAACCAACTTAACAACTCATAGATAAATTAAAAACACGATACGTTTATAGATACCTAACTAGTCCATTTTTGATTGGCATATACATTTACTTATTAAACATTTTTAAATACATATTAGTTTTTTAGATATTTATATTTTAAAATAAATTAAAATACCATTAGTAATTACCTATAATAAACAAATAAAGTGGTATTGTACTAATTTATAATAATAATATTTGAGTTTAATAGTATATTAATGCAGTGTTGAGAATAATTTAAAATACCGTTTTACGTATCATTTAAATTTAATTTAACTGTACAGATAAATTTCGGTTAAACAGTCGAGAGAACAGTTTCCCCAATGTCTAATATAGTATCTCCTATAGAACTTGCTATTCCATCATCTTGCATTTCTGGTGAATATGAAAGCTCTTCCTCGGGCTGTTCATCGCTGCGGTTGTCGAAAATAACTATCCGTCCACTGATTTCTGACACTATCGGTGAATATTTAGATATAGACATTTCTTCTATTATAATTTCCGTTTCAGTTATCCCTGGGAATTCGAAAATAATAATAATAATAAACAACGATAAAACATTTCTTACGAAAAAACGATTCTGAGTGGAGTTCATTTAATAGTAATGCCTTATCAACAATATATCGGTCATACTATAGTAAAGTAATTAAATAGGCTTTATATATTTTCTTTAATAATATTTGTTTTGATGTTGTACCAATTTTCCCGGTTTTCTAACTTTTTCCTGGGTTTTCACATTTGCTGGGAAAACTCTAGGGAATATCGAAAAATGACCCGTTTAAAGGACCTTCCTAGTTGGATTTCTTTTTAGAAAAATTGGCATCCTTATAAATTGGATCGAAATTGTTGGTAGAAAAGCTGTTCACAGAAAGAAAAAATCGTAATATTTTAATAATATATTTCGTAGATTTTCCCGTTTTTCCTCCATTTTTTTTTTCGGTTTTTCCCATTTGATGAGATTATTTTTGAGAAAATTGAAAAATTACCCCCTCAAAGTACTCCCCACACCGATTTCCTTCCAGAAAAGTTGCTATACTTAAAAATCGGAACAAGATTTCCGGTAAAAAAAAAAGTTGCGTACAAATAAATTAAACATCTTTGTGAAACCATAAGCTTCTTCACTCCACTCAGAACCTAAAACACAAAATCAGTGTGCCGTGAACGACCGCAGAACCGATGTCGTGAACGTACGCTTACCGAAACTCTTGTATTCGGGAGTCGAATGTTTAAACTGAAAACCGTTCCCGCCGTCTGCTAGATACTTATTGACGATAATGGTGTAGTCGTCATTCATTTCCAATTCTTTGTAAACCGGAACCGTGCATTCTGCGCATCTAACGAGAAATTTCCGAACATGATAGCTAGTGTCTATTGTAAAGTCTAGTACAACCTGGAGACCTGTTGAACCGTATAACATCGAAGCGTACAGAGGAGAATGTATAGTTATACGAATAAAACTTACCGGAACTATAACCAAATATCCCCCCCCCCAGTGTGGAGTACCACACTCACAGTTAATAAAATACAAATATTCTTCTTAAAAACAATGAATAACCGGATATCACGCGTATAATCAATACTATATTTTAATACAATAACACAGTGGCGGATCGTCGCTTGGACGACAGGACGATCGCGGCCCCTGTGTACGATTGAAGGAAAGGACAACTCACAATTTTATTTTGAACACACTAACACCGTGCCAACAATAATAAATTATAATAATATCAAGAATAATCAGTGTTTCTTTGGTCTTTTCAATTCATACGCTCGCAGAGAGCATTATTTCCGGCGATAACATTTAAGATAGGGTGATCATATTTGTACAAAAAAAAAAAAAAAAAAAAAACATCAGGACACTTTTATTTGTGATGAGTAAAAAAAAAATGTATCGATTGTCGAAATAAGAAACAATGTATAATACTCATATGTAGTTATATGTATGGTGTACAGTATGTTCTACCGTATTCGACGAATATCAAATTTGTTTCGATTTTTATTTTTCCAATCGATCCTCTTCGAGGGGGACATTGATTTGGAGACAAATTAAATTTGTATTTTCATCCCCTAAACACAAAAATAAAATAAATTGTATTTATTTACTTAAGAAAATTTTTAAAGTATCCATTTTGTAAAAAATATTATTCTAAAAATTGTAATGTTTCATATTAATTCATACATTCATATCCGTTTAATAGTTCCTTAATTATAGTAAACAAATAAAGTAAAAACAAAATTATTAAAATAGTTAATACTCGTAAATATAGAAAATAAAAAAATATAGTAAATAAATATATAATTGAAAAATGTACATATAAAAATATAATAAATAAATGAATCAATGCGTCGCCAGGAGTATTATGATAAGTGCATTATGATACGTTCGGTTTCGAATTAATAATTCATCATCAGGTATATCACAGTCAAAATTTAAGACGCAACTGAATATAAAAAATTAAATGAATACATGGAAAAAAAAAATTTATAAAAATTGATCGTTACCAATAAATTTTAGATAGTAAAAAAATAACCAAATCATTTTTATTTATTAACATAATATTTAATAATAACTACTAATTTTAAATTATCTCTCCTATTAAAATAAATTATTTCTATATTCTACATTGCTGAAACGACCAATTTGTAGAATTTTTTTTTTCTTTTATGTGTTCCTTCAATTCATTTTTTATATGTAGTTGCATCTTACATTTTGACTGTGATACACCTAAGGATGAATTTTTAGTTCGAAACCGATCGTATATAATACACTCATCATAATACTTTAGGCGACTCATTGATTCATTTATTTATTTTTTTTTTTTATACATAAATTTTGTATTTATTTATTTTCTTAATTATAGCTGTTTTAATTTCTAGAAAATAGTCGTGAAAACAATTAATATCCAATAGAAGGTAAAGAATATTACCGTGCTGATTGTAATTCCTTATCGCATAACGTGTTATTTTATTGAAAATGAATTGTTTTCACGCCTAATTAAATGGCTATAACTAAGAAACTACTCATCGGATATGAATGTGTGAATTTTTGAATAATATTTTTTACATAAAGACTATTTTGAAAATTTTCTAAAGTGAATGAATAAAATATTTTTTTTTTTTTTTTGTGTATGTTTAGGGAACGAAAATAAAAATTTAATTTTTCTCCAAATCAATATCACATTCGAAAACAAACCACTTGAAAAAAAAAATTAATATTAATAGCACAAAAAAAATCCGTCGAACACTGTAGGATACACTGTACACGTATTAAAACAACAAAACGTATAATGTTATTATACGCCATACTACATCAAAAATACAGAATGTTACAAAAATACATACCTACACATTTTTGAAAAGGTAAAATTTCATGGATGTAAATATCTAAAGCAGATTTATTATAGAAAATGTTTTTATTAATTAATCGCATTTTATTGAACAAATAGTAAAGAACAAGACAGTCACGGAAAACAAAACTTAATGCGACCTGCTTAATTCCGATTGGAAAACATTACTCCAAGCTGAACTCCAAGACTTTTTCATATAATCACCTTTATATCGTCTCTCTTTATCAGCGTCTGTGAGTCACCACTACAATAATATAATTATACTACATCCAAAAAAAAAAAGGACCGACATACTTCACACTGGGCTGCAGCCACTGTTGTAGGTAGCAAGTTGGGAAGATAGGATACAGACGGGAATTCAATTTCTATCTGTAAGTATCGATAAACCATTGCTTACGAAAAAACGATTCTGAGTGGAGTTCAGTTGATAGTGTTAATCTGTCAACAATACAATATATGGTATATATCTCATGGTAAAGTGATTAAAACAATGACCACAATGATTGTTTCAATAAGATTTTAAAATAATAAAACTTAATAATAACAAAAAATAAAAAAAAACAGTTGCCCATGACAACCTTATTTTTAATCTTTCAGTTTTTTTTTTAACTTAAAGACCGATGTTTTACTCATTACCTTGAATATTAATGAGAATTTTAAAAATTACCTCTCTAAAGTACCACCCAAAGAACTTTCGGAAAAGGTGCTATATTTGATCAGAGTATGCTTTCTGGAAGAAAAAGTGTTCACATAAAAAAAATAAACATCACTGTAATACCAATACATTCCTCATTCCGCTCAAAAACTAAAAAATTGTGAAATTTGATCATTATAAATGGATACAATTTTTTATATAGAAATTTTTTTTTTATACCAATGATCATAAGTTGCTTATAAGGAAAGTTTTTTTTCGATTTTTTTTAAGTAATTTTCATAGTAATTGGGAAAACCGGACAAAAAAACGTAAAATAAAAACTGAAAAATGTACGTTACAATCGTTATAAGATTGATTTCATTATTTATTTATTTTATTTCTATGCCTGACGGCAATTTACAAGAAAAATACTTAAATTTTAGTAAATATTAAAGATAACAATTAAATAAGATTATATTATAGTAACAATAATTAATAATAGTATACAATAAAATGGTAAAAGTCGTTGAAAGGTTAAAAATAAGGTTATCATTGGCAACATTTCTTTATTTATTTTTTATTATTTTAATCATTAATTTTTTTTTTTAAATAATCGTTATTTTCGTGAAAACGCACATTCTTAAAAAAGCAATAGTATCTATTGAACTCAGCTGCTCAGAATCGTTTTTTCTTTAGCAACGCTATATCCTACCTTCCGAACTTCTCACCTACAACAATAGCCTACCCATCGTGTGTAGTATGTCAGTCTTTTTTTCACTTAATTTTACCTGACACTTGTAAAAATGCATCGCTGTGTTCTACATTTGTATACTGGCTAACACCATGTTCAATAAGATTCTTGAGATCCATACCCTTTATTGTGATTTTACCTACGTCGTTTTGGAAAGGCAATGCCATCAACACGTCAACCGCGGTAATGTCACCTTAAACATCATTAACAAATCATTAAGCATTAACCGAGTACGTTTTAAATTTGATTTTCTTAATGACATTAATACAAATAGTATACAGTGTCTTCCGAATTTGATGATAATTCAATTTTCGATGAAATGCTCATTTCTTTAATATATGATTTATCGCAAAACTTTTTGTAATTATATTATATTCTAAAATATAACAGAACTCTTATTTTTAGTGTTGAATCGACAATCCACATTTGATTTTCAAATAGCAACCTATATTTAAAATTCCATAAATAGTTGGACTATTAGCATAAACACATCTAGGTGTTGACGTTTTTGATTTCCGTCAATCCGTTGACGAGATATTCCACTTTTAATAAATGTTGATATTTGAAAATCAAATGCATGTAGTCGATAAAATTCTCCCCCAAAAGTAAAGACAATGTAACATTTTAGAATATATGATAATAAAATGTTTTAATTATCTAAATCAATTATTGAAAAATTATTGTAGTAATTTGTGGAAAATTTGACCGGAACATGAAATTTGAAAGACCCTAAATAGTATGTAGGTACAGGAAGGTACAGGAGGTACTCACTGTTCCGATTCGTCTGACTTATATTAGATCCAATTACTCCATTCTGTATTATCGCCACCGACGCGTCAGTCCATTGTTTAGTCAAATTGAACTTCTTTATATTCATCCGAATATTCTATATGCAATAAAATGTCGTCGTTATAGTTATTATCTTTTTATTTACCGATCGTTCAATAACTATGTACACAATGCAGCATGCACAACTAGCACTAAACATTAAAGGGGGGAGAGGCTATAGTCCCACCTTAATGTTAAACCAAAGGTGAACAGTGGGGGCTTTTACCCCACACACCTCTCTCACGCGTTGTAAAATTCAAACACTAAAAGAATGTAAAAATTATTTCAGTTTTAAAGATAACAAATGTTTCATTTTATAGTATAAAATGCACGCTCAGATGTTGTAGAGAATATTGGCAATGTAATGGCAACTTGATCTATCTCGGACAAATTTGAAAAAATTGTTATAAATATATTTTCCTGAAGATGATCGAAACTTATTGTTTCTTCATTAACACAGTATGGTTTTTTAAAGATAGCCATTTAATCTTTGCGTCAAAGCAGGGTTGAAAATGATGTGTATTTCATTGAATTTTTTTTTTGACAAAAATAATTGTTATTCGAGTTATTTATATTGGCATATTCAATTAAACGACGAAAAGCGCGAGAATAAACTCCCGTCCGATATTGATGGCCGTGGCATGATTCGAAGAAGTCTGTAGAAACATACTGTATATTTTACATACAGTTGTATATTATAATTCTGTGATATTTTATTAAGTATGTTGTGATAAGACTGATAACAGTAGGTACTTTGCGCATTCTCAAAAGTGGGATGCCCTATTGATATTAAGTATGGCGACACGTTTTATTGCTTATAGCTCTATCCATAGTACATAATCTAAGAGTCAAACAATTTTTTTTTTTTTTTTTTGTAAATTATTATGCGCGAATATATGTCGATATATTTGTTTTAGTGACACGAGTATTGAAAATCCTTATTTTTCATTGAATCCAAGAATAAATAACATATTATTTATTTTGGAGACTATTAGTCATTTTGGGGAAGGGGCTAAGCTCTCCTAGCTCCTCCACTCCACTAGTTGCGCTTGTGTAGGTGAAATGATTCTATAATAACTAACGTAGTTAATGAACGCGTCCGTTATGAAATTTCCAAAGTTACATTCACTCGTCCCGCAGTATTCGTCACCGCCTTGTAAAAATACACTCGTCGAACCTATTACCATTTTGATTTTTTCTATGGCTGGATTTTCAATTTGTTTTATGACTTCCAATAATTCACGATCTAAAAATAAATGTGCATATCCGAGCAGTTAATCATACACATAGGTACTTATTGTTACATTAGCACTGAGTTTAAGTAATACTGTCTATACTCAATGATAATAAATGTATCAAATTGGCTTATTGAACAAGAAATTGAAATAAATTAACCTAATCTTGCATAGCCTTAAGTATGAGCTCTTGGTTCTAATAATCTTATCTGAGCTTGGTTAATAGGAGATTTTTTGCAGCTTTACTGAAAATGTTTCATAGAAAAAAGCTTAACACCACCATTATTAAATTTATTATTATCTGCAATTATAATCAAGTCAAACAAATCTTTAAAACTATCTTTGTACTCGGGTATTCATCACGTAGGTACAGAATATGTGTACATTAATTGTTGAGTAAAAGCAAAAAATTAAATCTTTGAGAATTTCATCTTAAATTTAAAAAATATTTTATTCAATAATCAGTAGTCACTAGTCACGATTGTAAAATGTAGATTTATTGGTTACCCAACTTGTGTATAAAATATTGATATTGATAAAAAAGGTCACACTCTTCATATGCCTGGATTGTAATTTTAATGCAGATGCATAGAAAATGGAGATGGTTAACCAAATGATGCTGGTGGATAATCAATCGCCTTGTCGATCTCGCACTCTAGTGCACTAATGTTTTGAATTTTCCGTGATAACTCATGAAATACTGTTCATAATACAGGACCCCCATGCCCCCTGCTCCTGCGCCACTGATTAAAGTTATTGTGTAGCACAAATATTACAGTAAGTATACTACGACTATATTTTATACACTAAACCTTGTTGAATTTTATGGTCCAACAAAATTGGATTTCCACTAGTTGAGATTACTTCACCGTTCTCGTCAAAATCCACCACTAACTTGCCCAAGTATTTTGTATTGCAATACGCTTGTACTACCGGAACATTTTTGTTAGTTGATTTGTCCGACAACACCAAAAAAGGATATGAATTGTATGGTATTTCGATGTCCAATGCTTTTCCTTCAGGTAAAGTTATTTGAAGACAAAAAAAAAGAGAATGTAAAATTAACATAGGTAGGCGTACAGGTGGAGTTATTTGGATAAACTATATGATTATTTTTTATATACTTACCTAATTAATTCTTACATTTAACTTATGACGAAATAATGTTTTCGGTGGGATATTAATAATAATTATATAATACTCATACAGTACTTAACGCGATTTACCATTGTATAGAAATGTACGCGAATGTCCACCAATCACAATATCGATACCTATTACTTTTTTGGCTATCAGCTTATCCATTTCAAACCCGGAATGTCCTAGTGCTATGATAATTTTAACCCCGTTGTTTTTCAGATTGTTGACTTCTTTTTTGATTTCCTCAATTTCCGATTTTATTTGCACGAGTCCCAAGCGCTGCGAATATAAATTCAGAGTTGTTACGTTTAAAACATGTAGTTTAAACCATCGTTTAACAAATATTTCTTCCGAAACCAACTAATGTTTATGCTATATTTCCAGAATTTAATTAACAAAGCATCTTCTGTTAAACAAGTATTTCGAAAAGTACTTATACGTTTGAAATCAATTCAAAATACGATCAAAAATGAAACACCATTACACTACCACAACCACTATCATTATACTATACTATCAAGTCCATATTAACAAGATACTGGGGAGATACTTGAATCATTGCTACGCTACATTATTGTGAACACTTGACGGGAATTCGAACTTTCGTACAGACATTTGACGAATATGACACTGCAGTGTTAATATTCGCAGTGCTAAAAAATATTTGTAAAAAAATAATTTATTATGTAGTTTAACATTTACAAGGCCCCGAATCGTTTTGGATTTTTAGCTGAATTTATATTTTTGAAGAAAAAATTAAAAATTGTTGTCTCAATTCATCATTATAGTTATATAGAGTTATATAGTAGTGAGTTAAAATCGGTAAAAGGTAAAACCCTCACCAAAATCAAAATGTCGTTTTAAAAAAAAAAATCCTGTTTAAAAATTGTATCGGAAATTTAATTAATGTTAAAATACGTCGGACGAATTGCCAAAAATATGAAAACTGAGGGTATGGTCATTATGTATAATATCTACGTAATCTGGCAAACAGGTCAGACAAATGTAAACGACGGACAAAGCTTTCATTTTGTATCAATGCTCACTTTACTTGCACCATTACGGGTTTCCGGTGTCAAATATCCGATAATTCCGATTTTACGACCTTTGATTTCAATCACTTTTGATTTCATTAAATTTGTCTCGGTGCTTAATAGCGGTTCATTCGTAACATCAATATTACTGCACACTATCGGTACGTCCGTATTGTGTATAAATTCTTTAATGTTGTCCAATCCGTCGTCAAAATCGTGACTTCCCAAACACTAAAGTTAAATAAGATAAGTATGCGTAATATTAATACACCGATAATTTTACGATAGGTGACCAAATTTTAACCATATCATTTGAAATCGCCGATTTGATGATTGCACTAACAAACAATTGTTAATGTTAAAACCATTAGGTTTTTTGAAAAATCGTTTATCTATAGGTAATTGCTTTTATGCAAATTGTAAAATCTATAATAACATATTACGCAGTTAAACTTAACTTATGCTCTCTTATGTTTAAAATAAACGTTTCAAAACAAACTTGAAATAGCTTATTTGTATTGTTAGTACCATTTTAAATAGTGGAAACGTGAAATTGACAATTAATTTATAAAAACCATTAAGACGTGAAACTGTACACAGTATACACGGTTTAGCATTTTCCGGTTTAGGTCAATATAAGTTCAGTTTGACTGCAAGCCTTTGGACCAGTAAGGTCTCCAAAATTGTGAAATTGAACTGTGTCGATTTGCAACGTATAGCTGACGAATGAACCGAAACTCATTTAGTTTTTAAATTTCCCAAATTCATTTCAAAAGTGGATTATTCATGTTTGCTGATGTTTTTAATACTAGTAAACGTTGAGGACGATTGGGAAAAATTAAAAACAAAATGACAACGGTGACTTATCTATGATTGGATGGAATAAAAATCTGTTGTCATTTAACATAAGTAAATCCGCCGATAGTCACAAGTCGATCACAGCTTCCAGATGGATTTAATTTTATAATGTACGAACGCAACGCAACAGGACCGGTTGCAACTGTAAACCAATTAAAATGGTATTACCATTCGAATATTTGGCAATAACGGTGGGTTTTGATTCGAAACGGTCAGACCGTGTACAGAATGTTAAAAATAAAACGTGAGAAATGTAACTGCTCATGCGTGAGTAGAAATGATTAAGGACATTTTTATGTTAATATTGACAATATAGTTTAATCAATACTACCTATTGTTTGTCCGGAAAAGTGAGTCGACTTTTCAACTGCATAACAAATACCGTATATAATATTATTGTATTTATCTAGGAACTCCGCGTACGAGACAAGAGCTAAGCTCCAGATGGTATACGTATCAGTTTCTATTATTATTACTACGATTGCGTTATAATTGAATTATGCTGGATAAATACGCAGAGAAAAATTAAATTGTTATTTTCATCCCTTAATCACAGAAACAAAAAAATTGTATGGTGAATCCTTATCGCGTAATATGTTAACAATTAAAAATTAATCGTTTTCACGCAGTTTTCTAGAAATTAAAACGGCTATTACTATAAAAAAAAAAAAAAAAAAAAAACTATTGGTCGGATATGAATGTTACATTACAATTTTTACAATAATATTTTTTACAGAATGGCAATTTTGATCGTTTTAAAAAGTAATAAAATAAATTTATTTTTTTTCCAACTATTAAGGGATGAAAACCCAAATTCAATTTTTCTCTACATATCTATCCTCTCACAAAACTCGGTCGGCTTTTATAATATCCAGGGGTTCCACAGTAGGACACGCTGTGTATTACAATGTACACCAATGCGTTACAATTATTTTTTACTAAATTACGACAAAAAAACATAATGAAACTACTAGTGCCGTAAACGTTCTCGTTTGTCCTAAATTTTTTAAAGTTTTTCCCGATTATTAAAAAAACTATAACAATGAAATTTAGCGACTTTCTTGTCCATCAATAAGATCAAATTTTCTCTCAGATAAGATGTTATACACTTTAAATTAGATTTCTGGGATAAAAACATAATAGAAAAAAAAAATCGAAAATAATTGAAATTTTTATTGCTGTAATATATTTTTTTAATTTTTCCTAGCAAATATACATATGCGAATCGAAAATGTGGCCACTTGCTTGGTGAACACGTGTAAAATTACGTTTAGCAGTGAAAATGGACAAAATCTGTGTACACTTTTCGATTCACCTTGAACAACTCGCTCAACAATTACAAACACAATTTGTTATTATAGGTAATGCAGGTTTAGTGGTAAAATGTATTGTGAACAAAATATTATTTCATTTACTATTATTCTACCGGGTGATCAAGTGGGTAAACTGGTTATCTTATTGTTTTTTAAATTCTGAGCTCAGTCAAAGGAAATCTAACTGGGGTCGTACTTTGAGGACGTAATTTTTGGATTTTCTCAGCTATTTTCATGATAATGTGAAAAACCGGGAAAAAACATGGGAAAAAACGTAGGAAAAATGGGCAAATTTACGAAGTGTATTATTTTCAAATCGTAAATATTACGGCTTATCAAAACGTGTACAATCGAATCGCTCAGGATCGTTTTCCAAATTCTCATCTACAACAGGGGTCCACCAATCGTGCGAAGTACGTCCGTATCTTTTTTTTTTTCGTGTGTGCATATTACTACAATTTACATCAAATAAATAATAATTAAATCGCCAATTAAAAATTATTTAATCATAAAACAGTATTAAAAAAAGCTGATACTGGGGATGGGAGCGGCCACATTTGTAGGTGAGAAGTTAGAAAATTAAGATATATTAAGGTATTTCATTTATATCTGTAAGCAACGATAAACCATTGCTTGACGAAACACGATTCTGAGCGTAGTTCGGAAATAAATAATTTGAATTTTAGTAGTTTTTAAATTTGATTTCAAATGGTTTATTAAAAAAAAAAAAAGTCTTCGGATAATTTTAGAAATTTTACGATGTCTAGATAAGTTCAATACAAGTATTATTACCATGTTTCAAGTCTCTAAATGCATTTATAACCGAATTACGGCAAAAAAAAAGCTCAAAAACTTTGGCAATGATACCGTAAGAGAGCGAATAAAAAATACAACAAAAAGGTGTCGTGCGAGTTTTCGATTAAATCATTTTTTTATTATTTTTTTTTTTTTTTTTGATCTAAAACTTCGTCCGTGTTTTAATAAAATAACGAAATCGTGAAATTGTACGTTTTCCTACGTTTTTTCCCACTTGAGTGCTTTTATTAACGAAATGGCGTCGAAAATCAAAAAAAATGTAAAAACCGTGAAAACACCTAAAAATCGTAGCAAGGTTCCTTAGGAAAAAACGAGTCCACGGACTGGTAGAATGAAAGAAAGAAAGAAAAAAATAAACATCTGTGTACAACAAATAGCTCCGTCGCTACGCACGGAATCTAAATGAAATGTGCGCGAATTTATAAGTCTCAACACCGCGGTGCCAGGCCGGTCGGACCGGTCGGATGCGGCCGCACTCACCATGGCGTCCGGTTTAAGTTTTTTCATCACTTCCGATATGCCCCCGTCGTACGTGTACAACGTCGTGCCCCGAAACGAGTTTCCCGCGTCCAGGTACAGGACGCCGGCATCTTGGCCCGTTGCCACCGCTGCGCGCTCCCTGTCGACGGCCGTCTTGACGCGCGCGAAACCGCCGTAACAGAGTCCCGACCTGTCGGACACGTCCGAACACTCACCGCCGGACTGGTTGATCTGGTTGAGCCGCGAGAGCATGTCGTTGGTGTGCAACAGGACCAGCTGGAAATCCCGTCGGGCGACCGTTGGCCGCGTCACGGCCGCCATCATCAGAAAGGAAAACAGCAGGCCGCGCCGGCACCAATAATAACCCCGGGCGACGGGGGGCGCCGTCATCGTGACGCTCGCTGTTGGCGTTGCCGTCACGTCGGTCCGCGCGATTCGCCGACAGAGCGCGAGTCCTTTTCGGTCGGGCGAACTTATGTCGCGGGAGACGATGCGTCACACGGAAAGATGTCGACGCGTTTGCACGGTTTTTTCATCGACCCGCGGGGAACGTTTACGCCGAGTCAAACTTATTTGATCAGATGACGTGCCATGTGCCGTGTATCTGACTGTTTTTCATTTCGCGGTGTTTGGTTACGTTGTATAACTGCAGCGGGTACCTTATCTGTTTTATACAGAAAAAAAAAAAAAAAACAAACACAACATAACATTTTTCGGATACGAAACATTTTAGATTGAGAGCGTGCCGGGGGATCTGTTGTTTTACCATCGTGTGAAATTTTTATTCGTTCTGTCCGTAGACATTTTTCCCCCTAGAAACCTTGCTCCGATCAAAACGTGACAATAGATCTTTCTTTTTTTTTGTACTTTCGCTCCAGTCGCGGTACTTTGGCAAGGTCATATTTTTTTTTATTTTTTTTAATATTCCAATTAGTTTTCGAAATAATGAGGAAAAACTGCTTCTTCGGGTTGAAAAATAATACAAAAAAATTAAAAATAAAGTTGTCATCGGCAACCGTTTTCATTCATTTTTTTTTTGTTATTATTAAGTTTTTGTTTTTTTAATCGTTTTTAAACAATCGTTGTTTTCGTGAAAACGCACACTGTTGAAAAAGCAAAACTACCGACCGAGCTCCGCTCAGAATCGGTTTTCGTTAGCAACGATTAATCGTTGCATACAAATATGCATTAAATTCCATTCTATATTCCACATTCTCAACTTTTCGCTTACAGCAGTGGCCGCTTCCGACCTTAGTATCCCGGGCGTTTCATTTGAGTTTACTAACAAGGAGTCTCGTGTCATTGAACGCCGTATTACTGTCGAATCCGTATCGGGATACTTCTGTTTTAGCCCGTTTGAAAAAGTCCTATTTATACCAAAATATCCACCGGGAATCGATTTGTGATAGGATTTTGATAACATTGTTAATGAAATCTATAGGAATGGCTACTTGAACAATCTATTTTCATTCCATTAAGTGGTCAATTTCGCAGTATCTTTGTGCTTTTGTTATTCAACTATTTTCGCCTATAATATACTCATTATCACATCCACGGTTTTGGATAGAATGTTAGCGCTACACTCCGTATCAAATGTACGGGAAGTTGTTATGTTTCAATTAATATTGTGTATCAAGCTCGTTGACAAGGTGTCCGACCAAGGCGTTTACGTCAATTTACTGTTAGCTAGCGTGATCTAGCGGTAGCGCTCCTGATGTTTCTTAGATGTCTACACGAACACTAGAGAGCATCAATTATATTATTATAGATCTCTAATCGTAATGTTATATAATACGGTATACCTACAACCGCGGTAATCGTACAAAATTAAACGTCAAATAATCCGTTCCATTTAATAGTCCGCTGACCGGAAGTATTAAGAATTTTTAATGTACGAGTACACTTATTAAATATAGGTAAGTATAAGTATATTAAGTATTACTTGATATTTATAACGCTGAAGAATTTGAACGCGCTAATCTAAGGAACTGCCAGTTCAATTTGCCCATTTGTTTCTTCGTTAGATACATTTCGCTTATCGAGGGATGAGGTTATAGGTTATTTTTAAAAACCCCCTATATGGCGAGTTAGGTTGGAAGAAGGTATACGGGTATATAAAGAAGAAACGGCCGTTTGTTTGTTCGCGAAAATCTCAAAAACTACTGGACGGATTTTCAATTTTAATTTTTTTTTATTTTTAATTTTACCACTTATTTATTAATTTATTATTAATGCAAAAGTTTGGATGTTTGTGACTCCCGCCGAAATAGCTGAACGAATTTGAATGAAAATCGGCACACAAACAGAATGTGTTCCAGATATTCATATATGTGTTTTGGGATTGAACGTATCCGAAAAGTCAGTCCTTAAAGTGTGTTTAATACAGGGTTTTCGGAAATAGTGAAACGAAATAGAGAAACGGATGAAAAAAAAAAACAATTATTATAGGTTAATTTGTTTAAAAAAAGTACCATTTAAAAATAAATAAATTACCAGCAACAGCTATTAACTGCAATAGGTAGGAAACGAAAAGTCACGGGGTAACACGGAAAGACGCAATTTTTTGTGTATATTTTTTTTTCGTTTAATACTATACAAGAGCAATACCATTCGGAGAACGGCTAAGAGTAGCTGGACGCAGTAGAGTGCAACTAGCTTGAAAATAAAACCTTATGTTATCTAAAAAGTAAAATATTATTTTACATTATGTTGTCGTGTATCATATGATCGCTAATTTTGATAGCGTTTTTTTTTAAATTTTATTTTGTTTTTTAAAATCTCTAAGCGCGAATACGATACGTCGTTGCATTCTCGTTGCGATGTACATAGTAAAAATACTCGTCAACATTTTCCGTTTCGTATTTATAATACGGTGAAGGTAATTTTTTAAGTCTTCAATGTTAAATAATTATTTTTTGCGCGCTTAAGTGCATTACACTCTATATTCGGAACATTGAAGGGGACGCAGATACGGATAAAACGCTACTTCTATTCTCTAAAACGCTTAAACACTTACACATTTTAGTGTGGTGGACGCTAGAGCGCGTTGTATGGCAGTTAATTGGACCATGAAAACATTCGGCCGTCACCTGACATGACTTCGTCGCGCTGCGACCGCTATCTACAACCGTGATTTTATCTAACATTTTACATTACAAATTCGTCTTTTAATTGTTCGTCGTTTAAAACTTCTGTACTTAAATTTGTATCGGCCTGTTTGTATTACGTTTATGAAAATCATAATGGACTACCTGCCACTAAACGCACCTAACCCTGATTTGTATATTATTTTAAAATCTGATTTAACGAATTTAAAAATGCATCTGGTGATTCTGGTTGATGGATTTATCATAGTTTTGAATTATTTAAAACTATAATGTTTTCTAAAAACTGAAAGTTGCACAAAATGCAATTCTAAAATTCGAAGAATTTTAGATGCAATTCGTTAAAAGTTGTAGGTACTATGTCATCAAAAATGTTAACCAAATGTAGTCGTTTTTTTTATGTACATGTTTTAACTGTAATGTAAATCTTAAAATCACGACATTTTTAAACATGATTACCTGACCTTCGCTCTGAATCATTTTTCATTCGGAACGATTTTTCGTTGTTTACAGATATAATTTAAATCATTTTACGTATTTCACCTTTCCCACTTCTTACCTACAACAATGGCGCGACCATCAGCAATATCAATTCATATTTTTACGCTCATAAAAGCTACTGCCTCTGGGTAAACGTTTTTAAGGAATTAATAATAGGTCTATATAATGTATAATATATTTATATGATTTTAGATTCTGAGCGGAGCGAGAAGTGTAATGGTATTGCAACGATGTTTATTTTATTTTCTGTGAACATTTTTTTTACCAAAATTTTTCTCCGACTATTAGATTATTAGATATTAGCACTTTTTCTAAAAGGAAATCTGACTGGAGTAGTATTTTAGGAGATCATTTTTTGATTTTTTTCAGGGGTTTTCATAATAAATGGGGAAAAACGTAAAAAAAAACGAGAAAATTTACGAAATTAATTATTTTCAAATCATGTAAAACCAAACTCCGCTCAGAATAGTTTTTCATTTGATTAATCGTTTTGTACAGATATATTTATAACATTTTTTTGATTTTTTAATAATTTCAACACTTGTCAAGATCAAAAATAACAGTAAATATTCGCGCTTTTCTAACGTTTTTTTCTAGTTTTTCGCCAAACTAGTAACTACAAGAAAAACCAAACAATTAATTTCTAGTTGGTACAATATTAATGTTCAACTAGACAGGATTCGCCACCAGAAATCACTTCTGATGTTTATAACCAAGACAGATTTCTGGTGGAAAAATTGTCAACATGCCATAGTTAAACCAATACATTTGTCACTTCATACGTTAGATCCGAGGATCTAGAAGTAGTATTATTAAAATACAATTTTCTCGAAATCAATTCATGTATCCATGAACTATTAAAGCTTTCCATATGAACATTCAAAACACGACTGGTTTGTATTTACCTTTTCTATTTTCAGTATGAATATACCTTTAGGTACTTTATTTAAATACTATATATCTTATAGTTATAGCACTGAAAATATGAAAGTGACTATCAATCAATAAATAAACATTATAATTAAACAACATTATGCTAAATAGTAATAATTATAATATACGAGTTTTGAGAATAATTTAAAAGAAACTGCCCACAAGAGTAACTGTTGACTCTACTCCAAAATCATATAATTCACCATCATCTGCGGTTTCGGTCACATCGCCCATCTCGTCTTCTAAACTCTCTGTATCTGTCATCAATTCTTTGTCACTGTCCGTAACAATAATTATTCGACCACTGATTTCCGGCCGTATCAGCCTTTTGATTTCAATTTCTCTCTTCAGTATTTCCGTTTCCGTTATCCCTACGGTTAAAAAAATAAAAAAATAATAATAACAATCATTAACAGAAACTATGTCGTTTACGCACACTTACCAAGACTCTGGTAATCGGTAACCAATTGATTGAACTTAAAATCGCTCTCACCGGTTACTAAATTTTCATTGATGATAATTGTGTAGTCCGCATCGGGATCCAATGTCTTGTAAACAGGGACCAAGCAGATGGCGCATCTAACTTTAATCGTCTTAACACGATATTTATGATCTATTACTAACTTTACTCCTGTTGCACCATATGTATCGAAAAAATTGTATAAAATAAAATAAAATATTACACAATTGTATTTACGAACAAAAGATGTGTATATATATATTTTTTAGATTCGTAGCATAGATTATAGCATAGATTCATGGCATCATGATCTATGGGTCTTATTATGATGTGTGTGTCAATAAGCAAATATTTTACCAGAAACCTTGTTCGAAAAATGTCAAGAGACATTTTTTGTTACATTTCGGATTCTGTTAATAACTACGTAAGTCCTTTTTTAATTTTTTAAAAAGTTTTAATATTAATTGTGAAAAACCGGGAAAAAAAGTAGGACACACAGAAAAGTTTACGGTAATAATGATTTCATTATTTTTCGATTTTTTTTTTTTTTTTTAAATCGGTTGAAAATTATAGCTGAAATTTGTACAGAAAACTTTTATTTGCTTTTTCTAGACGTGGTAAATTTTCAAAACATTTGAGCTATTATTAAGCTACTAGTATTTGTAGATATTTTATCTTTACGTTATTTTTATTTGATAGGTGGAACTCTGTGTATACAGTTGTTGGATTATACAGAAATGATTTAAAGTTTGACAGAAGGTTCATTATAAGTCGTACTTAATCTGACAAATTTTCTCGTATATAAGTTTTTAACTGGCAGATAAAAAGCACGCATAATTATAAAACCCGCACAATTCTCATCTCGTTCAGTATCTAAACATTTTTATTAGCTGACCAGCTAAATAGGCCCGGAAAATGCACTAGAAATCACAAAAGCCAAAATTTAAACTCTAAAAAAGCAACTAATAATAAAGGTACATTCACTATAAATTATTAAATATAAAAAAAATACATTAACTTTATTTTTTTACTAGGATTTCGTTAATTTTACCTGACATTTGTAAAAATTCACCGTTGCCTTCTGAGCTCGGTTGGACGGTCTGTTCAATAATTCTCCTAATTTCAGAACCCTTCACCGTGACTTTACCTACGTCGTGCAGAAGAGGCAATACCAGCAATATATCTCCCATAGTAATGACACCTTTAACATTATAAATGCACCATCGAGTGGTGGCTGATTACATTTTAAATTCAATAATTATGTTTTACTAAATCGTACGTATATAGCGATTTTTTTTTTATCATGAACTAGAAAAACCAGTAATTTTCTCTGAAGATTTTAAGTGAATTTGATTTCTGTTTTTTAATATTATTATGAAGTCGTGAAAGTTTTATTTTAACACTATTTAAATTTTTACCTCTACTCCTTATACTTGAAATGAGTATTCACATTGTATCATTAAATAACAACCCACTCCTTTCAATCACAGATTCAAATAGAGAATATTTTTCTGGAAAATTTGATACGTGTAACACTATAATATCAGATTTCCTGATTATTAGCTGTTATAACAGTTTAAATTCGTCGACAATTTAAATGGTTATAATTCATAAACAGTAAATCTGATATTATAGCGTTAAAAATATTAAATTTTCTAGAAAAATATTCTTTATTCGAATCTATGTTCAAAAAAAGAGGGTTCCTATTTAAAAAACAAAATTGTATATTTATTTATGGCATTTGGAATAGGGGTAAGTATTTAAAATAAAGTTTAAATGATTCCAATAAAAAAAAAAAAAAAAACAGAAATCAAATTTACTTAAAATTCTCCAAGAAAGTTGCTGATTTGTGATAAGAAATAAATCACCCTATATTATGTTACAGATAGATATACAACGTTCTCATTTTTTCATTATTTTTATCACAACATTGTTCATATTATCATATAGCATTCTTATCATAATCGGAATTTGATTAATTTGTTTATATCATGGTCTTATAAGATCGTGGTTTATCATGGTTGAGATGCACATTTTGGTTTCAATTTGGATACTGAATACCCACTTTATATTACTAGGGAACTCGCGACTATCTCCTCTGTGTTAATTTTGTGTTAGCTTTGATAAGCAGTTTTATTTTTAATTTTAGTTATAAATTGAAACCTTCGGAATACTTATAGAATAATGATTATGGAATATCGGAATAATAATAATGAAAATATACAGAAAAATACAAATAAAATGTTTTTGCAAGTCATTAAAGTGATTTTCATACAAACATAAAACTTCTGTTATCCGCGATATTTAAAAAGAAACGAAAATGATGTCAATTGTGATCGGTAAAACGTCATATATACTGTTGACAAAGCATCACTATCAACTGAACTCTGTTCAGAATCGTTTTTTCGTAAGCAATGGTTTATCGTTTATAAATTAAATTATCTATTAGTGGCTGTATCTGTCCCCATTATCTTAGTATGTCTTTTTTTAATACTGACCATAGAAATTGTACAGTAGTGTCTTATAGTGAGTATTTGGCTGAAATATTTACTTTTTAAAAAAAAAAAAAGAACAAATATGTATGGTGGATACTATGAAAAGAATGTTAATTATATTAATTCGGTGATGACATTTTCTACAATTGTGTGTGATACAAATGTATTTTTATACTTCTCTAAAACAAAAAATTGTAATTAGGTACACAGCTATCAATATGATATCAAGGAATAGTAAAAATTTAAGTGGCCTGAACATATATATTTGCCCGGTAAAAATTTTCAAGCCACTCCGTCATGATAAAGTCTATGTTTTTATCATCATATTTTAATTATTATTATCATCGATGATAAACTCGATTGCTTGTTATTATTTACGCTGCAATCTAGTGGTGTGTACCGCCTAGAATAGTAAGATGCCATCAAACAAAACCGGCACGATTTCATTTGTATACAATCGCCGAGATATGCCACGGCGTCTCAATGTTACTCTATGTCCCCGACATTATTTTCAACCCATCTTGGATAGTAAGAATGATAACGTCGTATTTGTATTTGACACTGCAGCATCTAGTGTATCGCTCACCCGCAGGATTCGTAGGACCTATGTTCGATCTAATAACACCACTTTGTAGAAACGCTATCGATGCGTCGGTCCATTGTTGGGTCAAATCGAACGATTTCATATTCGTGCGGACATTCTATACACAACAAGTCCACGATTTTAATTATTGCTTGTATTTTTATTCATCGATAATTTAATAATTAAAATAATTCTATAATAACTCACATGAGCTACGAATGCGTCCGCTACGAAATTGCCCAAGTTACATTCTTGCGTCCAGCAGAATCTGTTGCTGCCTTGTAAAACTACACTCGTTGAACCTATCACACTCGAGGTCAATTTTTCGATTGATTCTTCCATTTCTTTCAAGTATTTCAATAAATCAGGGTCTATAATTAAATTGTTCGTAGTTACACTATTAATCACACACATACTTATATTATTTGTCTTTCGGTTTATTTTGAACAAGAAATTATAAATTTAAACGCGTAAAACTATTATCTAAGTAATAAGTGCAGTTAAATTAAATAGCTTTATGCACTCTATATCTTTAATCTATCCAAATAATTATTTTAATTATTGCAGTTACCTAATTTTTATTAAAACATATTTACTGTTCCATATAACAATTTTTCAAGTAAATATATAATATCCGTTATACCTTGTTCGATTGTGTAGTCCAATAAAATTGGATTTCCTTCAGCTGAGGTTACGTTGCCGTCCATGTCGAACTCTAACACTAACTTGCCCAAGTATTTTGTATCACGAAACGCTTGCACTATGGGAACACTTTTTGGAATTGAATAGTCGAAGAACCAAAAAATAGATGAATCGCTTGGCGGCTCTACCCAAACTGGGTAGGAATCGTATGGTTCGTCGATGTTCGGCATTTTACCTATTATTAATAAAGTTGAAAGGAAGGTGAAATTATTTGCATAGGTGACGATGGTAGGATATGTATACTTAATTATACTACTATAGTTTTTGAGATATATGTCCAATTAAGTGTGATGCGTAAAGGTAGTGCTCGTAGCGAAGGGGTGAATATTACTTTATCAGATTACAACCCTGAGCATTAACTTTTGTACGATAATTTCGTAGAAAACATAAGGAATAAAGATTACACACTGCGAGGAGGACCTGTTACACTAGACCTTTTGAATTCTAATAGATCTATATTTTGTACAGCTATTCATTATATACATCAACGGTTTGTTTATAATTCTTCTCGATGTTTTGCTTACGGATAAACCGTAAGCAAATGACCCTCATGACCGAGCTCCCGGTATAAAACCACACGTAAGGCCAATAATGTATGATCCACTCGTGGAATAAACGGACTGAATAGAGAATAATACCAGCAATGGTTTAGCGCGTTATAAAAACATATGTGAAACTACAGTATTTCCGAAAGACCGGGCCCCTTTAAGAGACAGAAGACTACTACTTGAAAAACAGAAAGAGGTTATTATTGAACCATTGAATCTGGAGTTCCAAACGTTCCAATTGACAATCAAAATGTTTTGCACGAGTCTTAGTCTAACTTTAAAGTAAAGACGGCCCTGTTACGGAATTGTCCAACGGAACGAAGATCCACGTGGGTCAATAAGCGAAATTGTGGAAAATCCACAAGATACAGGGATAAACTAAAGTATCTAGAAAATCATAGCATTTAGTTAATTTATATAATTGAGTGAGAATTCGATAAGATTATACGAAAGGTATATGTGTATTTAGTAAGTATAGTACCACAATATTACGTCTAATCGTGTATATTCTGTCCATTTTGTTTTATATTATGCTAGTCTAATACGTGAAAGTAATTATATTTATTAAAGGCTTTTGTATACTAGGTATACCACTTTTTTATAACAAATAGACAACACGATATAATATTTTTAGTGGAATAGTAATTACCGCGATTTACCTTTGTATAGAAATGTACAACTATATCCGCCAACCACAACGTCGATATCTTTTACTTCCATAGCTATCATCTCATCTGTTTCTATACCGGAATGTCCTAGTGCTATGATGATGTTAACCCCATTACTTTTCAAATAGTTGACTTCGTTTTGGATTTCCTCTTTTTCCGGTTTTATTTTCACGTTTCCCATGTACTACGTATATAAATTTAGAGTTGTTATATTCAAAACGTGTAATTCAAACCATTGTATAAAGCATATTTTTATTAAGATGTTTCGACCATTAAAAACACTAATTTATTTTGGAAATTCACAAAAATACAATTTTAATTTGGTTTAGTATCTACAGTGGCCCGGATTTTGAAGGTGGCCATTGGGCGCTTGGCTCCGGGCCTCCACAATTCAGAAGTCCAGGCAAATAGGAATTTTTATACAAATTCAATTTTATTTTTAATTTATTAATTATGTGTTATTGTTGGGCATTATTAATACTTTAGACATGTACAAATTGTTTTTATGGTCGAAAAAATGTATTATTATTATTATTATTTATTTTATTATGGTAAAACTATAGCAGTGGCTATTTCCATGACCGACGTGAAACTATATGTTTTCACGTCCGATACGAAACTCTTGTCCCCTGATTGGTCGTAAAATTGACAATGATGGTAGTAAACATAGATAATGTACGTATTATCTATGGTAGTCAAGAAATCGAAACACAGAATTTATGTATCACAGAGTTCAATAGCGGATCCAGAAATCACCCAAGGGGAGAGGACGAATTTTCAAAAATTAAATTAGGTACATATTTTTCTATTTAACCTGTATTGGAGGATAATTATTTGTATTATTTGTATAAATTCATAAAATTAATGGTATACAAGTTAAACGAGGTATACCAGTCGTATAATACGTTAATAGGACATAGGTACGTAAATATAAAACCAAAAACAAAAATCGTTTTAAAAATAAAATCTTGTTTAAAAATTGTATCAAAAATTTAAAAAAGAGCTGATACTGGGGATAGGAGCGGCCACTGTTGGAGGTAAGAAGTTGGGAAGGTAGGATAACTAAGGTTATTTCATTTATATATGTAAGCAACGATAAACCATTTTTTGACTAAAGACGATTCCGGGCGCAGTTCGGTAATACATAATTTGAATTGCCATAATGTTTTTTTGCGATTTTCGTTTAAATTTGATTCAAAACTTTTATTAAATAAAATAATAAAAGGTAAAATTAAAATTCCTTGAAAGCTCAAAAGTGACTCAAACGTTTTGGCGATGATACGTAAGAAAGTAAATCAAAAATGCAATAAAAAAAAGTATCAAAAATAAAAAAAATAACCTCTTTAAAGTATCATCTAGATAACTTGAGCTTTCAGAAAAGTTACTACACGTGAAAACTGAAGCAAGGGTTCTAAGAAAAAACGTGTCCACAGACTATAAAAAAACAAAAAATAACGAAAAATAAACATTATAAAACCAATAGCACCCTCGCTACGCTCAGAATCTAAAATGTTAAAAGGCAGGGTTGGATTAATTGCCAGAAATATGTAAATTGATGATATAGTCACTATGTATAATAATTACACAACCTGGCGTTTGTAGGTCAGACAAATTTACATTGGTGGACAAAACATTCAGTTTGTATCGATACTCACTTCACTTGCACCATTATGGGTTTCCGGTGTCAAGTATCCGATAATTCCGATTTTACGGCCTTTGATTTTAATTATTTTTGATTTCATTAAATTTTTCTCGGTGCTTAATAGCGGTTCCTCCGAGACATCAATATTACTGCACACTATCGGTATTTTTATATCGTGTATGAAGTTCTTAATATTGACCAATCCGTCTTTAAATTCTTTACTTCCCAAAGACTGAAATCAAGTACAATATTAACACGACAATATTTGTATACTTATCCTCATATTTTAAATCGTAAAATTCTTGCACTAATAAAACATTTTAAATGTTAAAAACTTCAAAATTTAAAAAACTGTTTAGTGTTATATGTTATCACCTGTGCAATCTATTATATGTTTAATATCTTAGTCGTTTAAGTTTCAAATTAATATTTTATAACAATCAGATTGGAATACTCAAACACAAAGTTTAAAATTAGCGAGACTAATATAGCCATGCACAATTACTTCCAAGGATTAAGGCTAGAAATTAATCGAGTTGCTTTATTAAAAAAAAAAAAATCAACAAAGGCTACTCCATGCTATCCATTGTTTATTATATTTTATACTTATTTCGTATTCGTATCAATACGTGTATTTTATTTCTAGTAAAAAATTTACCGCGTTCACCGAAATTTACGTTTACATTTTGCCGGTGGTAAATTTACCGACAATTCGTTTTCACCTCACCACACTCACCATGGCGTCCGGTTTGAGTTTCATCATCAAATCGGCCATGGACTTTGTCTTAAAATAAGTGTGGGGCGCCGTGTTTCGGATCGAACCTCCCGCGTCCAGATACAGGACGGCGTTCTCGGCGTTTTTGCGCTCGTTGTCGACGGCCGTCTTGACGCGCGCGAAACCTCCGTAACATTTGGTAACGTCGGCGGACTTGGCCGAACAAGGTGTGCCGTACTTGTCGACCTGGTGGAAATTCGAGTGCATGTCGTTGGTGTGCAACAGGACCAGCCGGTAAACGTCATCATCATCCGGATCAGCGACGACCCGCGGTAACGCGGTGGCCATTATCAGACACAACGTGAGCAGACCGCAACCGCGCCAGTAATTTCCGCGGCCCATCCGCATCGTCGCCGCCATCAAGATGCTCGTTATCGGCGATGCTGTCACTTTGGTCCGGTGACGTCAGTCCGGGGCGTCGGTCCGGTTCAATCAAAGCGCGTCTTCGTTACCGCGACACAATAACGAACAGCTGTGAAATTTGCGTGGATTTCAACTTACCTGGTGCGTAATTCGCGTGATGTACGTAATACCGATAAGAAATTAAAAACAGAAAAGTGATGATTTTAATAGCGTAAGTGTAATTTTCCTTTTCGATTGGAAGCGCATTTGAGTACCTATTAAAACAAAATTATTAAAAAATGAATACATTTACGAGCGTTTTTCTTATACCCACATCTGTATCCCCTCATCCACCCGTGGGCGAATTCATATTGTTTTATCGAATATTATACAAATTGTTTGATCAGATGGTAAATTAATCTGCAAAATATAAAAGCATCGATACTATTGCTAATGTATAAACCTGAACAATTTGTATGTTTGAAAGCGTTAAAATCCAGTTCGATTTGAAAAAAAAAAAAATGTTTCCGTTAGTTAGTTATCCCGTTTATTGGGAAAAGTTATAGTTTACCTCGAGATTCAGCCTCAAAAGTGTGGCTGATACGAGGTATTTGGTAATTTTGGAACGATACCGAATTGTTTTTGCTGATTTATGGGACATGCATTAGCTCTAAAAAATGTTTTCTATTCATACTAGATTCGTTCTCAAAATATCCACGAAATGCAATTTCTTGTATTACCAAATACAGTTGCGAAAATTATGTCGATTTGCGATAGTTATGCATTTACGAAATTTGGATGCGACAATTAGAAAAACGTACACAATATAGTAAAGGAACACGACGCAAGCACAGTACATGTGAATTCTTTAAAAAAAAAATTGTATGGAACTGTCTGCTAGACTAAATAGTATAATCAAACTATATGTCTATAGATTCTGCCCATCACCGTGTATCGTTTAATTGTTATCATTTTACGTTAGCAATGATTAATCATTTGCGCGTACAAATATACATTAAATTTCCGCTCTACTTACCCAATTCCATACCTATAACAGTGGTCCACCCATTGTGCTTAATATATGTGCCTTTTTTTTTAATTTTGTAGTCACATTTTTTTTAATGCCTAATTTAGTAAGTACTTCCATACGTATGATAGTGTATAAGTACTGTATAATATCGATTATAAACATGACTCCATATAAACTCATATAACATTTATTTGTATTTTTATTATTTTTATATTTTGTAGGTCACTCAAAACGTTTTTTTTTTCTTTTCTTTTCTAAAAAAAACGCGGATTAACATTTTAAAAAACGAATTTCTATTTATATATCCCCTTCCTCTCCAAAAATCAAATATTGAAGATGGGTAACGAAAAATTAGATTTGTTAGGGCGGCAAAAACCTAAGGCCGGCCCTGTACACACACAAACATATACACACATACATACATACATACATACATACATACATACATACATACATACATACATACATACATACATACATACACACATATATACATATATACATACATATTATTATATATTATTTGCAGAAAATATTATTTGTTCAGCTCAGTGTCATCACAAACGTTTGCACGGATGACACATGGGAAATTGGTTTTGTGGCCACCGTTTTCGTCAGAATTAAATGTCAAGAGCAATACATTACAAACTACGCTAAATATTAATATACATTTGTTACGGGCTTTTTATAATATTTACCGATGAATATAAATCTTTTTATTGTAAGGTGCAAGAGACAGGAACGTCAAAACTATGAGGTCAATTTCGGTGCCCTCTTCTTAAAATTGTAATTTTTACATTCGCTTTATGCTTATAAGCATACTCTGAAGCATGTTGATATCTTATTTGAACAATTTGGCTCATTCGTTAGCCTTAACAAAAGAAAACCGAAAATTATTGTACATGGTTGAAACGGGCATGTTTGGTTTCCTGCAAAGTCGTTACTGGAAAATAACTTCGGGTAGAGAAGAGGGTTGTAAATGAACAATTTTATTACAATATTGTAATTTATAACTAATCTAAAATGACAAAATTTCAGGGAGTTTTGTTTTCAAACCCCTCCTCTCATATATTCCCGTAAAACGTAATTTAATGTTCATTTTCCATTTTTTTATTTTATGTACGTGTTCAATGTAGGATTAAAATGTTTACCCACTGTTTGTAAAACTTTTCAGATAGGTAGTAATGGTAATATTGATTCAACTGTTGCAAATGAGACACATTTCTGTAAAGTCTGATTGTACGAGTATTTCCTAGTATTATAATGTAAATTACTCATCTTTATAATATTGTGGATCCATATAATTACTGGCTAAGTGAAATTTATCATAAATGCGTACAATTTTGTGTAAACAAAGGACCTACTCTGTATTGGAAAGGATGATTAAGATAAAAAAATTAATATATTTATAACATGTATTTGAAAAGGTGCGTTTTTATAACTCGTGATTACTATTCTCTCCGAGGATTCTATAAATCCGGGCCTGATAATAGAAGAAAACAAAATATGTCGATTTTCAGACTCCCGCGAACGCACATTGCGCATACACCGTAATACTGCAGTTATTACAATATGTCTGGTATTTTAATCAATTTACTCGTTGAACGGAAAACGCTTAGAACGTTTTAAGTTAAAATAACAGCAAATGTTTATTAAAAAAAAAAAACTGTCGAGACCGCTTTAAAAAATTAATTAACTTCGGTGAACGTTATATTGATTAAAAAACAAAAAAAAAAAAACAATTTTCTATCCCGTCTGGGGGTTTATTATACAACCCAGAAAAATACCGATGGAAGTTCAAAGTGCCCTCTATAATATTACACTTGTATACAGAGTGATCAATTTAACTGACTACACTCGATGTTTCGAAAAGTATTGACTTTTTCATTATTTTTTTTATTTTTAATTTTTTGAAAATTTAAGAAACTGCGAGCAGCTCTAAAAATGTTTCATTATTGTTATTTTTCGTCACCGTTACTTTTGTGTGCGAAATAATCGTCTAATTTTGATTATCAAAAGACAATTTCTATGCAAATGCCATAAATAGATGAAATTAAAATAAATTTCGGCGTTATTTTTTTTTTTTTTCTGTTGAACCGTTGGCAAGACATTTCAATTTTAAGTTTAGGTACAGGGGGTATTTAGGTATAGTATTTAATACTTTTTGAAATATCGAGTATTCCCACTTAAAATAATCACTCTGTACATAAATGTTTTTTCATCTATACACAAACGGTACACGTTTAATGTTGTTGAATATAAATTATTTGAATGCTCGCGTATACCTAGATAAATAATATTATTATAGTTATTGTAACATTTATTTATTTTTTTCTTTTCGCCACGAATCGATCGCTGATATATTACTTCTTGTACGGCTTAAAATGCCAAAAGTTTGCCACGCTTTAGCCTAAGCACATTGTCAAACACGCGGCCCGTGACTTATTTTTACGCGGCTCCAGCCACATTGGAAAATAAAGTCAAATGCGGCTCGTGTCAAAAAATAATAAAAACATAATTGTAATATTATATTGAATTTATATTTATATTTTAATGCTTTTCGAATGATGTTTTTAACTGTCATCTCCAAATCGAAAAATCCAACACGTTAATATCGTTATTGTATTATGTCATGGGTATCGCCCGACGTTATTATCTTTTATTAAATCTTTCGGTATGCGCATGCACAACACAACTTACATTTTTTTTAACAGCAACACCATTATTTTTTTTCAACGGATGCGAGTATTTTTTTTTCTTGTCAAATAATTTTGTGTAAACAATTTTTTTCTAATTAGAAAATTCACCAAGTTAGAGTAAGTCGAGATTCTGAGTTCGTGCATAATTCGTTTTTAACGTAATTTTAACTTATAGTTTTTTAAAAATTAATTTAATTGACGCAGTTACCGAAATAAAGAATACTCTACACATTAAAAATAATACTTAATTATTTGACGCTTATTTAATTGTTTAAAATGGTTAAAAGTTGAAATTTCCAGAAAAAAACATAGAATGAACGGGAAAATTTACGAAAATAATTCTTTTATTATTTACAAATTTGAAATTCAGATTCTGAGCAAAGCGAATGTATTGGTTTTTCAATGATGTTTATTTTTATTTATTTCATCTGTGAACAACTTTTCAACCAATTTTGCTCCGATTTACAATGATAGTACTTTTTCTGAAAGAAAATCTGACTGGGGTGGTACTTTAAAAAGGCCATTTTTTATTTTCTCAGCTGTTTTCATAATATATGGGAAAAACCAGGAAATACATTGGAAATACGGAAAAATACGGGAAAACAACATTAAATAAATATTATTAAAAAATATATATATAATGCATATGCAATGCAATATAATTATTTTACCATAATATGACATATATACACGTATATATTGTTGACAAAGTAACGCTATTCACCGAACTGCGCTCAGAATCTTTTTTCGTTGAGAATGGTTAATCGTACAGATATACATTAAATTTTCCGTCTACCTTCCCAACTTTTCACCTATAACAGTGGTCCACCCACGTGCGAAATATTTCCGTTTTTTTTGTTGCGATTAAATTGAAAATATTCGTAGAGGCTTGAAATTCTGAAAAGAATCTTATACTTTCCTTATCTGGACGTGATAAAATTTACAAAACATTTGAGTCATTTTTGAATCATTTATAGACATTTCAATGTTAACTGCCATACTGCTAAAAATTGTCAATTAATTTGAACATTATTTTACCGTACTAAATACTTTTACCATAATATACAAAAAAAATATTATACTTTACTCGTTGTAAATTGCATCCGATGTTAATTATACCCGAGAAGAATTGTAACCGAGGTGAAATGTTCGCATGATAAATTAACCGGGACAACCCACTTACCTTCAATACCGATTTTGATACGTGTTTCAAGTTCTACTGTGATCTATTGATTTTTATACGGTTTTTACGGTATTATTTTTAAAAAAATACAAGGTCATTATCGTTTAGCCTGCGCTTAAGAGAACGTTATACCCGTATCTTCTGTTTCAGTCCAACTACCGGATAACATGCGAAAACAGTGCTCACGCTTGTTCTGACAAGTAAAACTGGCATAATTTTGATTTTAGAGTAAAAGTACTTATCATGAAATGTGTTGAGAACTATACTTCGGGGGGAACGTTTTACGTGTTTTTCGAATTGTGAACCGTTAAAAGAGTTACAGTTATTTAAAAAATGAAAAAAAAAAATAAGAAAGGTTTTGTGTCGGTTATATCGAGCTGTATATTTTGAATAATAGAACACTTTCAGTCTCGTAACATACGGATTTTGTACAAATGTAGACGTGCGTTTTAGTCACGAGTTCCGAGCGAATTGAGTAATTTATTGGGTACACCACGGTGTCCGTTTCGTGTTACCGACCATCCATCGTTGCGCACAGATACAAATTAACAAGTCACCCTATACGTCCCGCCATTTTCGCCGTTCCGACTTCGCGCCCGCGCGGCTAGCACGCCCACAAACTATCGCCACGGCGCAAAGCACGCCGGCATTTCTCCGCGCGTAGCTATTTAATCTTGCGCGAAATAATATTTTTATCGTTTTCAACAACCTAACAGTGTGCACTAAAAACGGCGTGGCGCCTATACCGCGGAGCAATTATGCAGTGTATCGGCGGGTTTTATCGCCGGGATTACCGGCGTTTTTCGTTTTCGCCCGTGCCCAGAACTTTTCGGGCCGCAACACCTCCCGCCCCGAATCGACTGCGACAATATTCCAAAGTACAAAGCTCTCCCCTCCTCCCCCTCATCCTCCTCCTCCTCCTCCTCCTCCTCCACCATCCCCTCCCCTCCGACCTTGGTGATGGTGACGGTGTTGGTGGCGGCGGCGGCCGTATATTGTTATACTCTGTAACGCGCAGCTGCTGCCGCATGCACGCCGCGGCACGTTGCAAATTTTCCGTCCGACATGTGTGTTTTATATGCCGCGCACACGCCGCTCGTGTCAAATGAACGACGGCTATACTTTTATATTATATATATATATATATACACGTATGTATGTATGTGTATGTGTGTGTGTGTGTGTGTGTGTGTGTAAACTTAAAAATCTTAACCCGTTTTTAGTCGTTCCCTTACACACACGTGTGTGGACGTGCCCGTAATAATTGCAGTGTATCGGGTGCGTCACGCAACTGTCGTTCCGGAAACACGAATGAAAATTTAAAAAAAACGTTGGGAAAAATCAATTTCGTGCGTATACAATGTAATGCGTTGTAATATTCAGCGAGCGGGTTGCACGAAAACCGGCCTGTAAATCGATAATAGGCATTCTGACGATCCTGCATAACTATTGTTTACGTACGGTATACGGTTATAAAACGGCTCTGAGTGGCACAATGCGATAAGCGCGTCATAACGGTATTAAGTGTACGTAAATGATAAAACGCCACCAGACGATTCTTAGCGGCGTGCCCAAGGCGGAGGAAGGTTAGGGGTTATATCCCTTCCCCCCCCTCATTGGCTTAAAAATACAACAAAATATGAATAAATCCGAAACTCATAAATTTCGGAGAAAAAGCTCGATGTATTGATTAGAAATTGATTTTTTTTTTTTTTAGAATCCTGCTTTTAAATTACCAATTTACGTGTTCGAGTTGAGTAGAAAAGACCGTTTTACTCTTTTTTACTTTATATTTTTTTTTTTTGTTACATCACCTCCCATTGAAAATTCCTGGACACGCCGTGAAAGTTACAGAACCGAAATTGAATCTACGAGTTATACAGGTTTAATTCCCGATAATATTTTACAGAGCCGCCAACCCTTAAGCAGTCGAATGCCTTTTTAACTTTCACAGTCGCGCGGGGGTCTATAAGAACTTAGTGAAAAAACTCTGAAAAAACGTAAAATATGTATAGAATCAGTGGTGTAGCGGGGGGAGGACAGTGTTTAAGTGTTCAAACACCTACACCCTCCTTGATTATATTTACGACAGTTATATTTTTTACTATATACAGTTATGCATCAGATTTCTACAAGATGTAGTATTGTATTACGCATAGATAATTATTAGGTATCTATATATGTTGTGTTTGCGCACAATTAGGTTACAAAGTTATGTATAAACACGAAAATCACCTCCAAAAAAATATCTTACCTACGCAATTGTAAAATGTACTTTTTTTAAAAAAAATTCATAGACACAAAAATTACTATATGGATAAAAATTTTATAGTAAAAAATATAAGATTAAAATAAATTCAAAACAGTATTATATTATTATTATAATTTATGCAATACATAAGTTTTTATTTTTGATGGGGGCCAGTTAGACCCCCCCGCACCTGCTTAAGGCTTAACATTGTTGGACGTTGAAACGATGTAATTAACTGAGCCGTTGGTGCTTTAATAACCGTTCTGTAGTTACTATTGGACGTTAATGCGACGTGGCACTTTTTTTTTCTTTTCATAAGTCGTCTTTGTCAACGTTATGTATATACCACAAGTTGTAAAACGTATATTTGGTTTTTATAACTGTACATAACCGACAAAGATTTTTACCCCCCGAGGTGGAGTAGAAAAAACTAAAAATATCTCATTCGGGTGTATAAATATGCCACCAAATAATAATTACCTTGTACCCTTGAAATATCCACGTTGAAATTAGCTACAACTTAATTGTAATCTTTTCAACGAGGACGTTTCGTGTACGGTTTATTTCAAATTATGGATAATTCTAACGTGTGATATTTTAAGGTGGGTCCCGGTTCGCCTAAATTTGACCTATCCCGTTTCGTCCATATACCCGTTTTGCCCAAACTCATTTTAGTCATTTTAAAATTAAGTTACCAAACGTTAACGATGAAACACACGAACATTATTTAAAAATGTATATCGAAAATTATTGTTTTATTATTTTATACAAATGTGTAGCATTGAAATTCCCACTACCCCCCCCCCCCCCAAAACCCCAAATAAAAAAAAAAAACAAAGTAAAAACAAGAATGTAATTTTAAAAACAGACATACTTCGCACAATAGGTGTACCACTGTTGTAAATGAGAAGTTGAAAAGGTAGGATATAGAGGGAAATTTAATGAACATATCAACAATATACACTTTTTGTACTCAACGATTAATCTTTACTAACGAAAAACGGTTCTGAGCGAAGTTTGGTTATACATGTTTTAAAAAGCCTTAATGTTTACGATTTGAAAATAATACATTTTTTTTTATCCGTTTTTGCAAGCAAACCAAAAAAAAGACGTCCTTAAAGTATCACCATAGTCAGATTTCCTTTCAGAAAAATTGATATACTTGAAAATCAGAGCGAAATTGCTTGTAGAAAAGTTGTCCACAGAAAAAAAAACCGCCATTGAAAAACCAATACATTATATTCACTACGCTCCGAATCTAAAACGTATAGTTTTTTATGGACCTGGTGAATTACAACTAGGTATGCATTTGTAAAAAAACAAGCGTTTTTAGACCATATTATTTGGGCATAACGGATATTTCGGTGAAATGGTAAGGTCGAGTTTGAGCGAAACGGATCGTGCCCCGGTCGATTTCGAGAGGAACCAAACGTTCCGAAACACAACCCGTTCGGGCCAAATTTGAAGACCCGTTTGGGCCGAAAATCACTACTTTTATACAGCCAGTTCGGACGAGAATTTTCCTTGTATATTAGTTCAAGTGAAAGTTTATTTATCGATACACACAGTGGTATTTCATCCGCGTTGTCTTATCGCGTATAAAGACCTTGATACACGGATATCTGTTGCATAAATATTATAAATATAGGTATACATTTAGTACAACTGGATTTGCGGTACGTTTCAAAACTAAATTTGTATGCAAATCCAAACAATTTACTTATCGCCTAGTTTAATAATCAGTTTCCGCAGTTAAACGGGACGTTTATTTGGCGAGCCTTTATAGACGTTTAAAAGTATGTGGTCCGATCGGGTCCACTAAACCCTGGCCCAAACGTTCCCGGTCCAAACGCGCTTCGTCGAAACAATTGTCGGGCACGCAAAAGACCCGCGAACGCACGAAACACGTTTGTCGGGACGTGGCGATATCGCCGGCGCACGGGCGTTGCGCTGCACGCTGTACACATGCGACAATTTCCAAACATTACGGAACACAATGTGCAATTCAATATACGCTACTTGAAACGCCTCGGTAATATTCAGTTTGCATTTTCGCGTACGCCTATGAGCGGCGGGTGGGGGATGGGGGTGGGGTTCGGGGGTCGCGCGCCTTCTGCGTGTCATGCGACGGCGCTTAATATACTGCAGCGACACGTAGAGAAAAAAAAAACAAAAAAAAAAAATCAATTAACCGTT
The DNA here is from genome assembly GCA_902439185.1 of Cinara cedri. NCBI lineage: Eukaryota > Metazoa > Arthropoda > Insecta > Hemiptera > Aphididae > Cinara > Cinara cedri. Next base: position 330,923 of record CABPRJ010000033.1, on the reverse strand, counting down.
ACTGCGGGCGCCGCGTCAATTTACGAATATCGCGATGCCCGTGCACGACGCGTGTGCCGAACGCGTTTCGGTCGGTTGATTTTGACTCATCGCGCGCGCCCGCGTGTATTTATGTTTACCGAATTAGGTAATCGCGTTCAAACGCCGTGACACACTTCGCGCTGCGGCGAACTCCCGCAGAACGCATTCGAACACTCGAACATCGGGACCCCGCGATCATATCAGTGTGACGTGTAGGCGCGGGGGGGGCGGGTACGGACGACGCTGTGCGTTCTAAACGGAAACGGACCGCCGGCGAACGGGTTGAAATGGCCGGACGGCCGATGGCAAACGAATGTCGGTCGAACGGATCCGGGTTCGGAACCGTGAACCGTTTTCGGGACGTTTAGCGCAGCGGGGAATGCGTCGGTTTCACGACCGAAGTTTAGTATTATTTTTCTTCCTACAAAACCGCTTTCCTACCAGAAATCTCGCTCGGATGTGCCGAGCATAGCGTTCATTTTTCCGAAAGGAAGTTTCATCCGGGCGGTACGCTAAAGAGATCCTTTTTTTTTTTTTTATTAATTTTATATTTTCCAAGTGGTTTTCATGACAATTGGGAAAAACCGTGAAAAAACTGTTTTTATTATTATTTTCAATTTTGTTGTTTTGTTGAAATCCAGTTAAAAATGTTTATAGAGAAATTTGGACGGACAACTTATTTTTTCCTTCTAGACGTGATAACATTTTCATAACGTGTTAGCCATTTTTCGGCTATTTATAGACATTTTGCGATTTTTTTTTAACGTAATTTTTATTCAGTAGGTACATACTCTGTGCGTAAAATTGTTAGACCGAACAGAAATGTGTAAACATTTAACAGGGGGTTCATTATTAGTCGTACTTTGTGGTCGAAAAACAAAATTGAATGTAACGCAACATTTTTTTTAGTCAAGAACTTTAATAATAAAACTTGACGAAAATTATAAATGTACGGCCTTTCAAAATACTTAAATATATGTATAACCAAACTCCGCTCAGAATCGTTTTTCGTTAGCAATAATTAATTATTACGTGCAGATATGCAGTAAATTCCCCTCTTTATTCTACCTTCCCAACATCTCACCTACAACAGTGCACCCATCTTGCAAAGTTATTTGGTAATTTTGTTTTTTTTGTTTTTTCTTGGTTTCGGTTCCGATCAATAATACCGGTATCAATTTTTTCGGTTTCAATTTCATACAAGTTTTATTCGATATTTAAGACCTGATTCGAGCCTTCAATTACCAATGGCTATTGCCAATTTGGCTCTTGTTTTCCTAAAACGGATCACGGCGTCTCTATGAATACGTCAGTTCCAAAACGGATCCCGTATTAGGTAACACACAATTAATGCATTCCCACTTCATGCAGACGTCCTCGTAAGAGATATAACGATATTAAAGTTAATACATGTTATAAGCACAAAGCACCGTCACTAGAGTCAACATTTCTCCCAACTATTTTAGAAATATTCTTTTCAAAATTTTAAATAATTAAATTCTGTGAGTATATTGATACAATATTACACTTTACTACAATAGCACGATATGATAATAATTAAAAAAAAAAAAAAACCAATAAAAAACGGCGAGATTTAATCATAAAAATGGTACGAGGGTGTTTAAAGTCGACATCTTTAAAATACGCAGTCCCTTATAATGTCATATATATGTACCTAATTTCATCCGCCTAGATTCAATACGGGAGCTTGTGGGGATGAGTCGAGCTAAAAATACACCATACGCCCCCCCCCGCCACCGATGACATTGTCAATTTCATATTGAAACTCGACACAACATTTTCAATCCGTCTACAACACCACGTTTTCTGACCGCTATTCGATAAAGATTTGTGTTAGAAATGTCCGAAAACACCGACAAAGATTTACTCGCTATTTTTCACGGACGGTGGCTCACGCGACTCCCGCGGACGTATAAGTATCGGGACGATGTACGTGCCGTGGCCGCGATTGATATTGCGGAGCCGACTGGCCGGGGGGCTGTTTTCATCGAGTAGGGGTGCACGACTGATTTTCGCATTGTGTTATTGGTACGCGAATATTTGCGCCTGCACAGTTCACGACCCGGCGTAACAATTTGGCGTCCGTCGCCCGGTCGATTGTTGCTGTTCTTCCGGCCAAAGAGTTGACGGCACCGAATTGTTTTCATTTATTTGTATCCCCCGTCCGTCGAACCGGTCTGCCGCGAGGTTTACTCGCCTTTGGAACCGGCGCGGCGGCGTAATTCGGGTTTGACGTAAACATCGTGTGGTCGGCAAAAGGATAAACCGCGGCGTTTCCCTTGACCGGCGTATCATTGGTGTTTACAACACACGGTTGGCGAAAGGCATGAGCCCTGCGAGGTGTAGTCCGAATTTCGCGCGCCGGTAAGTCGAGATTTCGGCATCGATCCCGATGGCGCCGCGTCGGCCTCCGCAATAGTATTAATGCAAGGCCGTAGCTGTGGAGGGGAAAGAGGTTCCAGAGGTCCGGATCCACACCCACCAACGTTTTTCAACAGTACACGGATTTTACTAGTGACCATATACGTTATTTCGCTATAAATGTATAAAAATTAATTTTGTATATTCGTTCCAGCGGTAATATGAAATGAGATAAAGTTTATCGTTTTGCTGAGGTTTTATATTTTCAACGTAAAAATGACGAGTGTCCAGTATCTATGTTAGAGAAAATGTTTGATCGTCCCACGCCCACCCCCGAAATCCGTTTCCGGTTACGGCCTTGAGTATTATGCGCGCTTAGAACTGGGCAATGTGTGTATCATAACAATAACGATATTATGATATAATACAGAGAGAGAGAGAGAGAGAGAGAGAGAGAGAGAAATGTCACGTTCGAAGGCATGCTACGTACACGGGATAGCTGGGAGGGGAGTGGGGGGAGGGTGGGCTTGATCGTGCATGTGACGTTTGTGATAAGCACCGCCGCTATAAGCCTTCGTGTACATTATACGGGACGTGCAGGACCGTCGGCGAGTCCACGGCAGATACACTGGTACACCGGTGCAGCGAGTACCCACCGGCGGCGGTGGCGTTTGTCGGCGTGTGTATGTATATAGGTACGTGCGTATGTATTATAGCGCGGCATGTAGGTAATAGCATTGTGTATAATTATTGCGGCGGCGGTGACCGTATGGTTGCGGCCGTAGTTTTGATAAAATCCGCGGTTTTAATTAACAATGTCAATGGCAGAGGTATAACATTATTATAATAATAATAATAATAATAATAATACTCGCGTGCCGTGTACATAAACTGGCGGCGGCGGCGGCGTGTCTGCGTCTGGACCGACCGGCCGCCCGCCTACGCGTGTAATATATAATAACGCGACGGACGGGAGCGCGCGGGGGGCGAGGCGCCGGCAGTTTTCGCCGCTGTTAATGCTATCACGATAACGATAATTATAACGCTAACAATTATAATAATAACGATAATTATAACGATGATAATAATAATAATAATAATAATAATAATGATAATGCGAACGCGTCTTGTGCACGCGCGTCCTATCCGTCATCCGCGTCGGCGCGCGTTACGCGCGGTTCGCGCGCCGCGCGACAGCGGCCAGCGACCGACGAACGCGGCCACCGCACCGCCGCCGCGGCTATTGCAGACGCGGCCGCGCCGTCGGCATTACGCGCCCCGACACCGTGTACGCCGGTAGTAAGTATCGTCGTGGCGCTTTTACCTCCGTCGCCGCCGCCGCCGCCGCCGCCGACGCCGACGCCGCAGACGCCGCCGAAAACACCGCCAGTACTGTCGCGCGCCGCGAGCACCGCCGTCCGAGGGTGACGACGACGACCGCCGCCACGGCGCGGGTACAAACACGGGTTCGGTTTTTTTCTCGTTTTCCCGACGACGACGACGACGACGACGACGACCCCGTAAGTTGTAATAAATATAAAATATTGTAATCGCCGCCGGCGCGACGATGACATTGCGCACGAGTAGAATATAATGTCAACATAGTGATATTAATATTACGTTATTGTTATCATAGGTGCGGCGGCCGTATTCGCTTCGCGTGCCATTATACGGGCACGGGAAACGCGCGAGTTTTTCGCGTAACGTGTTTTTTTTTATATTATTATTTAACGCGCGCGATATCTTAGTCTCCCCGCCCCCGCCCCCGGTTCCCTTTTCAGGCGGTCGCGTGTGCGATTCGGGGTGGGGGGGGGATTGTAGTAAAAGCCCGACCGTAAAAATACTTGCGGCGGCGGCGGGACTGCGGGAAACACTTGCGCGTCGAAAGGCGTTTGAACAGGTGTCGCGAGCGCGATGTTGTAACAAGTGTCGGGCGCATATGGGACTCCGCCGCCGCCGCCGCTGCCGCCGTCGCCGTTGCCGCCGCCGCCGCCGCGCAAAAGAAACAAACGCACATGCACAACCGGCAATTGATTAAACTAGGGCTCGCGCGGGGCACCGCGGATCGCCTGCCAGTGTACCTCGCGCGAATCCCGTCGGCAAATCCCGCGCGCACACGTCGCCGATAGGTGTCCTCCACAGACGACGATACTATTATTATTATTATTATCATTATTATTATTATTATTATTATTATTATTATTATTATTACTATTATTACTATCGTTATCGTTGTCATTACCATCAGCTACGAACGCTGTGTCGCCGCGTCCGTCGCGCGTGCCGGTCCGAGACGTCGTCCGCCGCCGCAGTACAACACGACCGGTCGCATAGGCGCCGACGGAGTACCCGCGACGTTGTATTATTGTCGCGTCGGTGCACGGTTTTCATATTTCATGACGTGCCGGTGGCGTCACGAGTCCGCCATCATGAGAGTTAGCGATTATCATCGCTGCAGATCCTCGCACAATCCGGTCGTACTGGACGGCGCTGACTCGCGACAGGTGAGCTCTTTTTGTCCGTCGATACGTCCCGCGTGTCGGTTTTATCGTTTCGCGCGCCCATAAAATACTATACGGACCGCCGCGGTGATCGATCTCCCGCCGGACACCCGCGTCTTCTCGGAATATGTCACCCCTCTCCCCACCCCCAAAATACCACCCACACCCCCGTCGCCACGGTCGGAGTTTTCTCTCCGGTAAAATAATCGCGCCGTTTTCACGCGTCTCGTCCGGCTATCGTTCTTGTCGCCCTTATTACGGTTTTCCGATGAAATGACCGTCGTCGTTTTTTGATTCGTGAATTGCGCCTTACGCATATGCATTGTGCTCGGGGTCGTGGAGCGTTTCGAAACACTCGTTAAACGATTCGATTGAAATGGCCAATTCGTTCTGAAGAGCGAAACGAACGTTTATTATAACGTAGTTTCTCTATTCATTCTTAAAAATATAAACGATAATAGACGGTTCCTATTATACTTTTTTTTTTTTTTTTTTACCACGTAGTACGACTTTTAACGAACCTCCTGTTTATTTTGCAATTATTGCTGTTTAATATAACAATTGTATCCACAAAGTAACTGCTAAATAAAAATTACGTAAAAAACTCACAAAATTAAAATGTCTATAAATAACTCAAAAATAACTTAAATGTTTTGAACATTTTACCAAGTCCAGAAAAAACGAACGAAAGTAAATATTTCAAGTCTCTACAAATGTTTTTAACGAAATTACGATAAAGAAACAAAATTGAACATTATAAAATAATTATTTTCGTACATTTAACTGTTCTTTCACGATTTTTTTCGGCAAAAAATCAAAAAACCAATTTCATACTCGCCAATTAAAAACACAAAAAAAAAGATCTCGTTTTTTATCAGAGTAATATCTTTCGTAGAAAATATAAGTCGTACGAATTTTCAATAGCAAAATTGCTTCCAAACAATATTAGCAAGTTATATTTTAATGTTGTTCTACAACTTTTCAAATATTATGGAATTTGCGTCATTTCTTTCCTATTTTTTTAAAAAAATTTCCATAAGCCTTAAACTATACTACGTTTATATTATTTAAATACGTTTTACGTGATTTCTGCAAGTTCAATTACCTACATTATGTATTTATTAGGTAATGTAATATTTTATAAAATGTACTAAGTTGTAACAGTGGTGTGTCTAGCGGATATACCTGGTAGGCCCAGGCCTACGCTTTGTTTGAATCATTACATATTAGTAGCTAAGTTGGTTTTTTTTTTTAAATCATACCATGATTTAATTGTCAAAGAAAGGTAATTTGTTATTATGATAAAACGAAAAAGTTGAATGTAACGTAATTATAATACTGCGTATCGAGTAACGTCTAAAGGGAGTTTAATTCGAAGTTAGTTAAATATCATACAAAGATTGACGAGTTTGATAAGTTGAATGTAGAAGACTTCAGTTTCCTACTCAACTAAATTTATTTAAATTGGAAAAAAAATAATTTTTTACAATAAAGGTTTTTTATAATACCTACCGTATTTTTACTCGTGAATCAGATGTCTGTTTTACAGTACGGTAAACGAAAACCAAATGTGTTTTCACGCGACAATCGTGTATCTGTAGGCGCAAAATCCGTTTTTAAAATACACGCGACCGACCGTATTTCCCGCGGACCGCGGGTCGTCGTGCCGATACGGTTTATGTCTCTGCGGATGTTGCCGGTTCCAATTTGTCGGTACGTATATTCGTTACCTATATTTGTTTTACGTGTCGCTGCGCGGTTATGAACACGATGGCAAAAATAAAATACCGCAAATCGTTCGTTAAATAGGTCACAAACGAAACGGATTTCGTTATTTTCGCATACGCGCGGTTAGCGGACGATTAGATTGCCGACGGATTAATATGAGGAAGACACAGTTTATGTAATATTATTGACTCGACGGATTAAAACACGCGGAATTTTACGTATCGGTAAGTATAACTGGCGCGATCGGGCATTTTAGAGACCGTTTAGGTCCCCATCTCTGTCTAGGACGTCGCGTTGCCTGCGGCAGTTCGGCATCCGGTTTCCATCACGGTATTCGTCCGAGTAATCCAACCGATCTCCATCATGCATGCTCGCATTATATTATACACTGTTCTTCCACTTTCTCGTTTATCCCCCAATGCCATTTTTCTTCGGTCCGGGGTTTCTTTTCGGCCCTTTATATTTCCTGTTCTAAAATTCATTTTTTTCAAAGCCTCTCACAATAATTCGCACGTATATTGCCGGTCAAAATATGTGTGTATTTTGTGCAACCGCCCGTCCTTTAATAATTCAGAACTGTCTGAGATTAGCGCGAGCACTGTCCCGGGGACACAATGAAAGAATAACTATTATACGATAGGTATTATGATTCGTATATTATTATTTTGTCTCGTGCGATGTGTTTCGGTGTACGACGTTTTTTTCTTTTTTTTTCCTATACCGAATCACGCGTGCTGTTTTTTAGCAAACGGGAAGTCGGTGGCAGTGCAGCCTACAAACAGTAACGCACGGTAGACACAGTCGAGATTATCCGCGACGTCCCGGAGGCATTTTGAGCGTATTTTATTATATTATAGTGCACATATTATATCAGTTGACAAGATCACGTCGTATATACGCGGGCGATCGATTCTCGAAAAGACACTCATTATATCTAGGAAAACGTTAACTTTGTTCGAAATTTGTTTTAATAAAACATTTAAGAAACAAGTAACTCTAACATTTTAAATTGTCCTTATTTTTCTCATTCTAATTTTTAGGGGTAAAACGATTATATACTTTTGATTTTAAAATAGCAACCATTCTATAAACAGATGAAGTGTTAATTAAAAAATATTTAGTTTTTGGAAACTCGTTGACGAGATATTCCACATATAAATTTTGGTTGGCGGCAAGGCACGCGGTATTTTAATAGCGTTCCAGTAACCTCCCCCTACGTAAACTTAAAAACTGAACATCTCGTCAACAGATTAACGGTAATCTAACACTAAAACGTGTTTAAACTAAAACTTCATTTATTTATGGAATTTTTAACATAGGTGGGTTCATATTTGAAAATATAAAATAGGTAGTCGTTACACCCCCGAAAATAAAGATGACAAAACCGAGAACGATTTTAGAATTTACACGATTTCAAAAAAAATGTTTAATAATACATTTTAGATTCTGAGCGGAGCGAGCGAGGAATGTATTGGTTTTACAACGATATTTATTATTTTTTTTTTACCTGTGAACAACTTTTCTACCAGCAATTTTGCTCCGATTTTCAATTATAGCACTTTTTCTGAAAGGAAATCTGACTAGGAGAAGAGGGTAGTTTCATTTTTTAATTTTCCCAGAAGTTTTCTCATAAATGGGGAAAACCGAGGAAAAACGTGGGAAAACGGGAAATAGATACAATTTTAAACAAATATAATTAAAGAAAAAAAATATAATGAATACTATGTAATTGTTTTATATCACAACATGGCATACTATACATTATATTGTTGACAAAACAACATTTTTAACCGAACTCCGCTCAGAATCGTTTTTCGGTAGCAATAGTCAATCGATACGTTAAATTTCCCCTGTACCATCCTGACTTCTCACCTATACCGCAGTAGCCCACCCTATCGTGCGAGGTGTGTCTGTATCTTTTTTTTTATTTTACCTATTGAAAAAATAAGCGTATCGCGGGAAATTCGACACGACGTTTATAATTAACCACGTACATACTCTATAACGCATACTACACATAATACGGTATACCTGCGGACAACGAATTCACATTTATACGTAGTTAGTGACATGCCCAGGAATTATAAATGGGAGGGGGTGTAGCAAATACGAATCATGAATAAATCATAAATTTGTCTTCTCTACCCAAATTGGCTGTGGTGAATGGTAATTAAAAAGCCGAATCCTAAAATTAGGCCAATTTCTAATTAATATGTCGAGTTTTTCCTCGTAACTCGGCTGAACTTTATGGATTTCGACATTAGATTACTCATATTTTTTTTTGTAATTCAAACCAATGTGGGGAGGGATATAACCCCTAATCTCCCCCCCCCCCCGCGCACGCCACTGTACTTAGTCATTTGTTCAAATGAACCGTCGTCTCCGTCCGTGTCGCCGCGTGTCGTCGTCGTCGCGGCCAGCTCCCGTTTCGCCGCCGTTTCATTTCGGTAATTTCTCCCCGACGAACCGCGGAGCCCACACCCCCCCTCCGCCACCGCCTGTATGCGTATTAGCTGTGGGAACCCCCGCGCGCGGTACCTATTCGCGGGTACGCCGCCGTTGAATAATTTACACGTCAAACACGTATCCGCGGCGCGGCCGTCGTTCGCATATAAAATAATAAAGCGATTATTTCCGTGTTTTTACGTCGCATTGAATTCCGCTCCCGTACCCGCGATATCGGAGAAAGCGCGCGACAATAATAATAATAATAATAATAATAATAATATAACCTATGGGCGCCCATATCGACCCGGACCCGGGGCACGGAATCCGTTGCCGCCGCATTATAATAATCCGCCGCGGCGGCGGCGTTGGTGGCAGCGGCGGCGGCGGCGGCGGCGACGACGACGGAGGCGACGGACGCGGTGGCGGAGGCGGAAAGGGCCGTCGTGCAGCGCGCGTATTATAGTCGTCGACGTCGGTCGTCGGTCGATAGAAAACATGTGTCCTTTTTTCCATACTGACGATTTCCGACTGTGCCGCGCCGACGGGCGCACACGCACACGCGACGGCCGCCGACACGCCGGGTCGGGGGGCCCGCAGCTGGTTAATGTTTATCTAATAATACACACCGGGGCGCACGAGAAAATACGCGGCCCGCGAGGCGCTTTCTCCCCCCCCCCCCCCCAACTCCTCACACCCCCACCAGCCCGCGTGTCGCGCCTTTGGTCGATAATTCAGTGGCGGCCGGTCAAACGGTTCCGTCGCGCGCGTGCACGGGACGCGGCGGACGAGCGACTGATTTTTCCGACAAACCGTTTTGAATTCGCGTCGTTTTTTTTCATTTTTTTTTTTTTTTCCGCGCCCCCGGCGCAACAACGGTTTCTTCTCCTCGCCAAAAACCGCGCCGGGTCGCTGCGAATCTCCCGGGATCGTCGCCGTTCTGGTCGCGGCCGATCGAACGCAATAGTACGGGCGGTTACGTAACACGCAGTCTAATGTTTCACGGACGGGAGGGAAATTTTCCCCTGGCCGACGGACCTGTACTAATTAACGGACGTCGCGAGAGACATCGCGAGACGGTTTAGAGTGGGAGGGAAACGAGAGCGTTTGGGCCGTAGACTTATTGCCGTTGGACAACGCGTCACTGCACGTGACGACACTGGCCACCTCTAGAGGCCACGGAAACGATAAGTGAATGAGAAAATACATAATTTGTGACGACGTATTATCTCTCTCACTCTGTGTCGCCTCGACGGCCGTCGGGCAGGGCCGCCACTGCGCGTGTATTATGGCGTATCCGATAAAATATTTTCCGAGTTAATTAACGGACCCCCTTATCAAATCGCTCCCGATTTGTTTAATAAAAAAAAAAAATGCATTTACCGGTAACAGAAATTTATCTCTACGACCGTACGCGTATACCAACTGCAGTCATTGAATTCTGTTCGGTCGCGTGATGCGTACGCCTACGTGAATCTAATTTTACTTATGAAAAAGTTTTTACAGACGTCTCGCACATCAGCGTGTTTTTATTGTTAGTGTTTATTTATTTTATTATTATTTTTTTTTTCTTGTATCGCCGGTTTAAAACGCAAGTACATGCCAGAGTTACACGTTTTCACGGGGTTATGAATAATAACAAAAAATGTCAAATCTCTTTCAAAGTTTCAACTTTTTTTTTTTTTTTTGTACACATTACACCGTTGAAATATTATTTTCAATAATAAAAAAATAAAGTAAAAACAAAATTATTAAAATGGTTAATACTCGTGAATAAATATATAAATAAAAAATGTTTTTATAAAAATATGACAAATCAATGAATCAATGCGTCGCCTGAAGTATTATGATAAGTGTATTATACGAGTCGCGTTTTACATTTTGACTGTGATATACCTGATGATGAATTTTTGATTCGAAACCGGTCGTATAATATACTTATCATAATACTCCAGGTGACGCATTGATTCATTTATTTATTATATTTTTATATATTAATGTTTTATTTCTATATTTATTTACTTTATATATTATTTTCATTTGACAAAACATATTTTATCTAATGCCGAGTTTCTATCAAAATACCGAAATCGATCGATATTAAGGATATCGGGTTTTTTCAAAACCGATATTTGACCCGATACTTTGGAAAAAATATCTTACATCTAATGTCATTTAAATGTTTCCAGAATACCGACAAAGCGTTAAAAATCCAGTGTTCAACCGATATATTGGTTGATTTCAATACCAATTCGTGCTTTTCGATTTTAAATATCAGATCGAGTATCAAGTTTTATATCGATAGTAACTATCGAAATATCGGGTATCGGAAAAAAGTCATATCGGCTCACCACTAGTTTTACCTCTAAAGCTGAAAATAGACTATTCTCATGTCACGTGAGCTCACGTGCTATCCTACGTTATCCTATCGTGGGGAAAGAAATGTACGATATAAATCTAAATAGTATTTGAATTTATCAGAACCACACTAACGTCATGTCATTCATGTCACATCATGATGGCATGTTTTTATTCTAAAACATTATATAAATTGATGACTTGACTGCTCCAAAAATAGTATATTACGTACGTCGAATTTCGATTACTTCAATGTTCTAATGCTGTTAATTTAATAAGTTGTTACTGGTTAAAATTAAATGAAACTGAGTTAAATTACAAGTATATATCTTGATAAAAAAATGAAAATATTAAAAAAATCATTCGTAGCAACTATATATTCTTCTTCATAAAATTATTAAAATTAATAATTGGTCCCTTTGACATAAACTCAACCAGAGAGTCGTAATCTTGAAAGTGGAAGTTGACTACTCAGTTGACTAGTCAAAGCTATATAGTAATATAGCTTTGATATGCCAAATGCACAACTGTAATATCGGATTTGCTGTTTATGTCGTTTATAAGTTATAACAATTTAATATTTAAACCGGAAGAGTAGGAAATGTTAATAAGCTTCATATCCATTTTTATATGATTAACTGATATGAGTACCTACCAACCTCTACTGTTCCGGCCGAAACCTAAATATTTTTAGATTCCGAAAGAAGTGAGGAATATATTGGTTTACAATGATGTTTATTTTTTCTTTATATTATTTCTTTTTTCTATGTGAACATATTTTTTACCAGAAAGCTTAATGTGATTACCAATTATAATACTTTTTCTAAAAGGAAATGTTCTCTGAGTAGTACTTTGAAGACGTAATTTTCTTAAATTCCCATTAATATTCGAGATAATGAAGAAAACCTGATTTTTTAGGTTAAAAAATTGTATAAGATTAAAAATAAGGTTGACATTGGCAACCATAATTATTTATTTTTTGTTATTATTAAGTTTTTAATATTTTTTAAACAATCATTGTTGTTATCATTTTACCATATAATGACATATATATTGTTGAAAATGCAAAACTATCAACTTAATTTCGCTCAGAGTCGTTTACCGTTACTTATAGATATACATTAAATTCCCGTCTGCCTTCTACTTTCCCAAGTTATCACCTGCAACAGTGGCTGCACCCACGTGCGTAGTATTTCCGTCTTTTTTCAAATTTCTAACTCATTAAAAGTAAATTCGATATTGGTGTTATGCATTCAAAATTTAAAAAAAACGATATTATCTTTTTGACTCAAGTTTAAAATAGAGGGTCCTGTATAAAACTCAAAAATGCATACCTACTGATTTAAAGTATATGAATAAAAAAAGGTTAGACAATGGAGTCAGGTGCAGCCACTGGTATAGGTGGGAAGTTGGAATGGTAGGATACAGACAGGAATTTAATGTATATCTGTAAGCAACGATAAACCATTGCTAACGAAAAAATAATTCTGAGCGGAGTTCAATTGATAATGATGCTTTGTCAAATATATATATATGCCATATTATATTAAAATAATTAAATAGGCTCTATATATTTTCTTTAATAATATTTGTTTAATGTTGTTCGATTTTCTCGGTTTTCTAACGTTTTTCCCGGTTTTCCCATGTTTTTCTCAGTTTTTCAAATTTTCTGAGAAAACACCGGAGAAAATCCAAAAATAACCTCTCTAAGGTACCTCCCCATACCGAACCTAACCTTTTAGTCACTACATGTAAAAATCAAAGTAAGTCTTCTGGTAGAAAAGTTGTCCACAGAAAAAAAAAATAAACATCTTTGTAAAATCATAAGCTTCTTCTCTCTACTCGAAATCTAAAAATTGAAAATCGTGTTAAAATAAAACTTAAACGATTCTATGATTGAAAAACCAAAATTCGCGAATTCACTTAAAATATTCAGAGAAAATCGCTGGTTTAAGATATATGAATAACCCTGTATAGTGTATATTATATTGGTTAATTTTTGATAAGAGACGATCGAGAAATATTATATCTCCTCTTGCTCAATATATTTCTAACAATTGTTTAGTATGGGGTGGATAGGTAAAGGTACTTCTGAAGCAGGTCTGTCTAGTATAACGAACAAATTTAGAATTATGATCATAAATTTATATTATTATACAGATGTTATAATGCAAACACACTATGAACATATTTAATTTCGAAACTGTATTTATAATTTTACTTAATATTATAAAATACTAGTTAAAAAGTTCATTAAAAAAAAAATTATAATAAAAAAATGTAATTAAAAAACAAGCTTTTACGGCAGTTTTGCTGAGCGAAGTTGTATATATAGTCGATTATTGTTAATATGGCGCTGCATTTGTGTAACGTAATAAATAAACAATAACGCACTGTAAATGACATTCTATGAAAAAGTATAACATTATTAAAACTTTTTTTTATGATTATTATTATTTTGTTAAACGTTATCAAAAGCATTTAATTTCCGTAGGTACGTATGTGCCATAAATGTGTACGCAGGTATACGGTATGTACACGTCGCTTTGTTATTACACATTTCTAAAATAGGTTTCGTCTGGAGTTGACATATTATTATGCTTTATTCGTGTATATTATGTTAATTGGATTTTCACTTGATAGAAATATTATTATGTTGTGGTCTAGATGTGCTGCTTTGATCTTTTACCTGACATCTATAAACACGATGCATACCTGAGTACTGAAACAGTTGACCTCCGAAATAATAATAAATACAATTCTTTATTCGTTGACGAACAGGTAGAACTAACTTATACGTTGTATTTAATTCCGTCGAAAAAAATATAACACAGTGAAAAGCTGAGTTTAATTTAATTTTTTTTTTTCGATTTTAAATACTTACGAATATTACCGTGATATATTACCGTCTCGTAAATGTGATAATTCTTTATGACAAATTGACTCGGTCGTTGCATTTTATTGATCTTATGTTGGCTTAAATGTATTGCGTGTAAAACGGCCGTCAATCCTAGTTTATTTTATTTTACGCCTTTGCCATAAACTAATGAGAACGAAAAATATTATATTCAATATAATGTAAATTTACCTATATTTGATGTCTTAAAACCGCAAATTCTCCCGATTCTATCTAGCTGTTGCAATATTTTCGGTCTGATAATATAATCTAACCGTACAGTCTTGTTCTACGAATTACAGATCTTTTTTAATTTTAAAATGTGTGCTTTTACTCTAAAACCAAAATTAAATGAATTCTACTCTGTCTATGCGGATTTCTTACTATATTTGCGTAAAGATATTTTTGCTTTATTCCCTAAGGTATTGCTAATAAAACATTATGTGTATATTATTTCAGCCAATGGAACCGAAAATTATAAAAGAAGAAACGATCGAACGCGATTGCGGTATTCTAGACGAATCCATCACTATAAACAACAATAATATCAAGGAATCTGCATTCAGAATACACACTCGTAAGTATATACTTTTAAATTCACTTTAAATCGATATAACTCTCGATTTCGACAGTATAGTTATTGACATTAACTATATTAATAGGTATTGATATTTTAAAATTATTATTTATTGGAAAAAAATTGAACTACGCTATTAAGTAATAGTAAATAGTAATAGTATACGCCAGATGCAATAATTTATATATTTACATGCTTTATTTAAAAATGATACTTATATCTCTTTTCAAGTCGATAAATTCGTAATCTATACTTACAACCTACCTATTAGGTAACATTTTTTAGAATCTGAGCAAAGTAGTAAAACCATACTCAGTAGCAATACTCACTTTGTTCAGAATCTAAAAATAAGGACAGAATATAATATAATGGCTATGCATTTTTAAAATATCCAGTCAACTACATTTACAATATTTGCTATTTTGGATATTTTAAATAAAACACATACATTTAAATTGTTTAGGATTTTACACATAATCACACTATATTATACTAGGTTCCACTAGGTATACCTAATCCTTCCAAAATTGTACATGGAATTATAGTTTATAGTACAAAATACGTTTAGAAACCAGGAATTATACACGCTCGCTTATTGCTATCGTAATTTATACACCTACGTCGTCCTGCGTATTTTAAGTTCTAATTTTAATGGAAATAATAAAAATAACGTCATTTTGCGAAATATTTTTCGATTTATGTGATTATAATTGTTTGGTCAAACCAAAAATGTTGAACATTTAATACGAGGTTCTTCAGAAGTTGTAATCGAAGGTAAAAAAAAGTTGAGTGTAGTGTAGTAGGTTTTTTTATAGACATTTTTTAAATAAAAAATTTGACAAAAATCATAAAAATCAAGATATTTCAAACAAAATGTTAACCGAAATTCGCTCAGAATTATATTTTTGATATATGCATTGTATAATTATAGATATAAGTGTATGATTTTATAATTTTTATAATTTAGTAACACTTGTATAGAGTGTGCCATTAGGCATTAAGAACGCTGAATTTAAATTGCCCGGTATTTTTCGTTTTGTGTGTTGGCTGATCTGTTACCATTATCATCTATAAACTTTCGCAATGAAACGCTGTGAAGGTTTTATCGATTTATTTTTGTTTTATTGATTTATTTTTATTGTTTCTAACTTTTTGTTTGTAACTATGGTACGACTAACTATTCAAGAACGCGTTTTGGTTGTTAAGAATTTTTATCGCCATAATGAAAGTTATGCCGAAACAGTGCACCATCTGAGACGGATCGTGGGTCGAAGTGAGGCTCCTAATGAGTCAACAGTCGATTGATTGTTAGTCAAATTCAATGAAACTAAACTAAACCAAAACGCGTTCTTGAATAGTTAGTCGCACCATGGTTACAAACAAAAGGTTATAAACAATAAAAATAAATCAATAAAACAAAATTAATCGATAAAACCTTCACAGCGTTTCATTTCGGAGAGTTTATAGATAATAATGATAAGAAAAACATTTCAGCCAACACATAAAACAAGAAATACAGGGCAATTTGTGTCCGGCGTTCTTAATGGGACGGGGGTACAAGGACACTCTACATTAATTACTTTAAATAATACGTATGATTATATAACCTATTATAACTGTTCTAAATGAATATATATATAAGTAGTATTTGAAATTTAGTAATTGGTTATTATATTCTATATTCGCTTGCGAAATCTCTAGAAAATGTTCCGTTTAATAATGCGTTTATAATACAATAAAATACCTATCGATTATGTTATTGCTATTTTTCCGCCCTACATCACTGTGATATTTTTTTTCTGATGTTGAATTTTCGCTTAAACCGTTCATAATAAAATTAAAATCTAATTATAGAGGTACTTACAACTTCACATATAATTATTTTAAATCATAGCATATAATAATATATACATTATATGTGCTTTTAGATTTTGAGCGGAGCAAGAAATTTATTAGTTTTACTAAGACGTTTTTTATTTGATGTATGTGTAAACAACTTTTCTATCAGAAATCTTGCTCCAATCAAAAACTTTATAGAAACTTTTTTGTGCATTAAAGAAGTTAATTTTTATTTTCCTTAATAGTTTACAAAATGGAAAAAACTGACAATTTTGTGTATAATTTTGCTGGTTTCTGAGTAACCTTGTGTCGTTTTTTTTTCACTCGTTACAGTGAAAAAATATGACTTAAAGCACTCTTCTCAGAATCGTTTTTCGTAAGGTTAGGTCGTGTATTTTATTGTGCGCAATAGTTTATCGTTGCGTACATAATATAGAAATAAAATAGAATTAATCTATATACCCTCCTTTCCAACTTCCCTCCTATAACAGTGGCACACCCATTAGTCGTATCGGCTAATTTTTTTTTTAAATTTACTTATTTTCTATTGTATTTTTGCTTAATATCGCGTTTATACACTTCTGGTGGTACACACTGGTATATATTGATGGTAATCACTGTAAACTTAATTGATATTGAACTTTTTTTTCTAAGTGGGTTTTATAATCGTTTATAATATAGTCTAGTAGGTACCTATTTTGAATTTTAATTAACGAAAACATTAATTAAAACTGATGCAAATTATCATATGCGGTTCGATTACTATAATATTAAAATATATTATTATACTCTGCATTTATTGTTTTTGACATAGCGTCGTTATATTTTATTAATTATTGAGTTTTAATTTATTTAAATTGACAAATACCAAAATAACTATGGGGATTTCAATTAGAAAAAAAAAATAATAAATGCCTGTTAGGCGGAATATATTGATAAGCAATATATAGGTATAGGTACCATAGAAATATTATACAAACACCGCATTGATTGATCGAAGGTTTCAATTACTCCTGCGCACGATTGGCTATCGTGTAAATAACCGTGTTCTTTCAGTATAATGCAGATATTATTTTATTATTTTATAAAATAAAAGCTGCACACATGTTGGCTTTTAAAATTTTTAGATGAAATTTTTAAATTCTCAGGAATAAAATAAATGTTCGCATAATTTGATCGGTACCTAAATTACTATAATTGACGCGAAGGGTTTTATTGCGTTTCGAATATTATATATACGAGTATGCGTGTGGCAAAGTGCAATTAAATTATAACACACTGATAAATTAATATAATTGTCGTAAAATTCGTTTGGGGGAGGGGGAGAATGCTCTAAATGAACGCGTATACTGCAGAATGGCATACACTGTCATTATTATGCTGCTATCGGCGTTTTATTTTATATAAAATCGTAATTGATAGTCTCTGTGATCTCTAAATCTTAGTCCATACGATGATAGTTGCTATCGAGATAGTCGCAAAATTCACTATAATATGACGGTGACTACCATAAAGAACGTCGTAAGAACAGGGCGTTAATAATTATTAAACGATCGTGATAGCTAATAGCTACTATGACCCTATCACGCATGCATGATAATTTATAACTCCTATTTTTGAAATCGATAGTAAATGTGTCCATGGTGCCGTTCCGTTTTACTGTCGTAACTATCGTTATGCGCACTTAAATTTCGAGATAATATTGAAAAGTATACCCACCGAACAAGCATTTTACGTTTTTATAAGAAAAAACAGTGTGAAAATTAAGTGTCAAGTTTTGTTATAAGAAAAATAAAATAATGATAATAAACAAAATATTATATTATAAGGGAAATTGAAGCGGGCACGTCTGTTACACGCGCATACGCATACCCCCTGCCCGCCGACACCTGCGATTGACGTTCTTTAGTAAAATATGGCGCCATTCTTGGTCTCCTTCCAATAACTTTCGCGCCACCACCTCTCTCTCGCATTTATTAAAACCCAAAATTTATTATAATGTTCGGCCGATTGTAAACCCTTTTTTTTCCCCTTATAACCAGGCGTCTAGTATATACACCACCTCCTCCGCCACGTCACCGTCGTCACCGTCATACGCCACCTCCGCCGCCGTCGTTTCACGTGCCAAATATGATTTATTTGAAATCCATAAAGGCTTACGCCCCCGCTAATCTCCGCCTACACCTACACTGTGTAGGTAGTGGCAGTGGCGGCTCGTGAACCTTGTAAGTGGTGAGGCAAATGTTTTAAAAATTAAGACGGAATGGGATATTAATGTAATAATAAATACACGGAGGGACAAATATAATATTAACAGAAATATAAAACTAGATGCCATTAGAGTTATTAATTGTTAATTTTAGGCTTTATTTATTAATATTTTTTTTTTTTTGAAAATTTAATATAAATATTATTCTGATACCAATGAATAGGTACTGTATTTTGAACGAACTCTATTTTAAATATTGAAAGATGGCATTTATACAAAACCAAGTATATTTTTTATAAAATTGAAAATAATGCCTAATTTACCTTTTCTGGTGAACTTCCAATATATTCCACTTAGTGGTGGATGACGACGAAAAGTGGCACGTACTAGGCTATATAGTGAGTGGTACTATGATATCAGTAGTGGCGATCTCAGTGGTAGCCGACAGTAACGCTACAGCATCGGTAAGAGCGGTAAAGAAAAAGAGATAATACTACTGCTGACGGGTGTTCCACTGTTGTAGGTGAGAAGTTGGGAATATAAGATATATAAAAATCTCTGATTAATATCTGTACGTAACGATCAAACGATGCTAACAAAAACCAAAAATATCACGATTTTTACAATTTTCGTCAAAATTTTATCGTGAAACGCTTATGAAAAAAACTACAACATTAGGCGGTTTTTTTTTTACCACCAATTAAAACTTAAAATAAATATAATATAACTAATAAAACTTATAATAAACTTAAAACCCTCGTGTTAAATTTCCAAAAATGTCTGTCTGGCCACGACAATTTTATTTACATAAATCTAAAAAAAAAAAAAAAAATGTAAAATGTCTAAAAAAGGCAAATATTGCGAATTTCAATTCTCGACGAATATTACTTACTTAACTTATACTTTATTTTTCTATATTAACACAGTCGGAAGAGTATACTCAGACCAGACCCTTCTGTTTCACAGCGTGTTTCACGAAAATACGCCGTTGCGATATCTCGGAAAGTATTAACTTCTTTCGGAAGTTTTATTTTTATTTTTTATTTAACAACTTAAAAAACCAGCCGCTTTAAAATGTTACATTATTTTGATTTCTTGTCGCCCCTGAAGAAACGTTACCGTGTAATTGTGATTTTCGAATAACAAAAAAACGAAAATTCCGAAAAAAGTTGTTGTACACTCCGAGAGACCGCAACGGGTGTGCTATCTGTCGCGAGACGCCCTGTAGGTATACGCAGTTCCAAAGCCGGCGTCTTCTGTTCGTACCGTTCGCGATCTCGACGGTGTCACGCCGCAATACGGTCGAGTGGTGTCTCGTCCGATGACACTTCGAGAGTGCCGCGCGCCCGTGCAGTTTCGCGAGAGCTAACGCGACTCTCCGGGAACGCGTTGTTTTCGGTTAGGTGCATGGGGAACTCGCGGCGGGCAATCGTTTACCGCTCGCGGGCAACAATTTTAATTAATTAAAGTTTTACACAATGACGGGCCGCTGCCGGTCGTTATTCGAGAGAGTTCCGTAATAACGCGCCGGTTAGGAGGTAGGCGTATTCGTGTTGTACTATTGTTATAATTGCACGCCGATCGATTATTATTATTAATTATTACGCGTGCCGGTCGACAAACGTACAATATAATATAATATAATTACGCGAAAAAAAACAATAAAAAATATTTAAAATAATTAACCGGTCCCGCGCGGGAATAAATGTTAAACGTTCGGCGTGCGCGCGTCGCGATCGTCGCGCCGCGGTGTTTTCCTCCGCCAGTCCCGCGCGCGGGGAGGGGGGAGGGGAAACGCGGCACGCGCGCATTAGCCGGTCGGCGGACGGGGGGAGGGAGGGGGGGGGGGGTAAGCTGTTCGGCGCGGCGGACGCGGGGCGCGGAATACGGCGGCGGCTGGCCGAACGCCAGAGGGTCTGCCGCTTGGCGAATAATCAATTCGCTATTTAGATGACACTCGACAAACCGTCGAGTTCCAAAATATTAAATACATACACTGCGCCGCCCAGCTCCGCCGACCCGTTTCCCCGTCCGCCGCCGCCGCCGCCGCCACCGCGACCGCACGGCGACGGCTTTATACCTACCCCGCGGTCGCATTTCCCGCCGCCGCCCCGCCGCCGTCACTCCGCCGAGACGTGTTTAATCTTGATAGATGACTATACGATATTTATATACGTATACATATTCGCCGTATACGTCACGTACACGTACAAATATATTATACTAATATGTCGCACCCCGGTATAACGTATTTCGCGGGCCAGAGTGTCTCCTTGTGTTTTATTTATTTAATTTTGTTTTTTTTTTTTTTCGTAAATTCCGCCGGGCACGCGGTGTTCAGCGCGCGCGGATATGGAATGCGCGGCGGTCACCGGGCGCGCAGGGCTGAATCAAGGGGGAGGGGGCGCTTAGGAGGCTACCCCGGGGTCGCGAGTACAAGAGAGCCGCAAGGCCGCACGATGTGTGTTTGTTTGTTTTTTTTTTTTTTTTTTCATTACTTTTTATCTTTTTTCGCTTATCGGCCCCGGGCCCCGATAACCATCAATCCCACCCTGCAGACGTGTCTGCGAGATAAGGGCTCGAGGTCAAGCGTTAAATTGATTGTGTAGTTTAAAACGTTTTCCACGGGCAATTCCCGGCCCCCGTTCCCGAAATCGGTTTCCGTGTATTTCGTAGTGGTATAGTGATGGAGGGTGTATACAAGCTGTCCCACGAAGATATACCCCTTGAATAAAGATAATCAAATTTTGATCCTCTTTGTATTATTCACAAGTATGAGAACTATAAATATTTATTTTTGAATTCATTTTATCTAGAGAATAACCTAATCGCGTTACCCGATAACATCGGTTTTCACGCGGATTAGTAGAATTTAAAACGGTTGTTACTTAGAAACTATTCATCGGATATAAATGTGTACAACACATTCAAATTTCAGAAAATAAACTCTACAAAATGACTATCTTAAAATTTTCCGAAAATAATAAAAATAAAAATTTGTAGTCCTCATCCCTGTGAGTAATATAAAAAAAAAAAATCGAAATTTGATTATTTTTATTTTCTCCGGAGATATTCAAAGGGTATATCTTCATAGGACAGCCTGCATATTTGGAACCGAGTGATTCGCGTAAAACACGGGCGGGTTGTGGATGCCTGGGTGTTCAGAAATGTAACAAAAATTTGATAAATTTCAATAATGACTCCCAAGAAAACTCGGTTTTCATCGCTGATTTGTAGATTTCGGGGTATTTTTGGGTAGGGTTGGGTGGAAATTAAATCGACGATTCGAGGTGAAAATACTTTGCGCCACCACCCTTTATGCGGTTCACGCAAACGGTCGTGTTTTCGAAAATTCGTCTATCAGAAAGATTATACATATCATATTCAACACTGCCGACAAACGAAAATAATACAACCCGCGGTTATTCGTAAATTGAATAAAATTTTAAAAAAAAATCGCTAAAATAAACTTTTTTAATTGCGATGTTTAATGCGGATTTCAGTATACCTATCCAATAAATCACTCTATATTAGAAAACAAATTGTTGGGCATACTAGAAATATTTGGATATAGGGTAATTTATAATAATTTGGAAAGCGGTATAATATGAATATACAAATAACTATAGGTACCTTCACAATTACCACCTACAACAGTGGCCCACGCATTGTGAAATGTACGTTCGGCTTGTTCCATATTATGTATTTATTTTAGTAAAATGTATTATTATACATTCGACTACCTGTATCGGCATTTTTACAATTCATTTATTTTTTTTGTACCATTAATACTAATACAATAGTCATTCAGAAATAATACCTAATTAATCTAATTTTTATTCCATCATTAACAAAATTGTATCAATAACGTAAATAACTAGATAGAGTTAACATAATTTAAAAATACTTTGTAAAAAAAAAAAAAAATGATGATCTAGTTTTTGAACAATTAATTTTTTTTTTCATTTGTACATTCCGTGATTTATAAAGCCATTTTTAGCATACCATAGTGTAATAATAAATTACACGCATATTTCATTAGTTAAAATGTTTGTTTGATCAGTCAAGCGATATTAATTATTACATTCGCCAGTGTCATGGTAAAATGATTAGTCATTACCTATATTAATATTTTTAACGGACGAAATAATATTGTTGGACTAAGCGCAAGTTTTTTTTTTTTTTTTTTTTACTGGGACCAACTGAAGGGTTTTAGCTCTTTATTGTAACTGATTTTTCAAGAGAGAAAAATTAATTTTTCTGGTACTAGAAAGTTCAAAAACCGTTGCACTTATTCCATTTAAATATCTACTTATAAAAACTATTATGTATAGAGACAGTTATTCATTGGACAAATATTAATATTATTACTCGTATAATACTAACGCTTCAGTACATTTTTATTGGTTATTCAAAAAATAGACAGGTTTTATCAAAAATGTGTTTCACAACCAATCTATTCTGCATTGTAGGTAAAATATTAGAAATACAAATCAATTGATCAATATTTAAAAATCGTAATAAATTATTTCTTATGATTTTTTTCCCCGCCTTTTTTTCATCAATCCAAAAACTTATGTCGATAGTGGTGAACGTATAATGTACGCGATAATTCAGAATTGGACGAATAATTGAGATGTATATTGTATAGTTTTGCTCCTGTATAACTCTATAGGTTATATTAATCGAATTTGTACAGTTGTTACATCTGCCTATACACATTTTTACTTTAACTATATTGTTTTAACTACAATGATTTAAAATATATTTTAACTGTAATTTTGCAATAAACGATGGCAGCAGTGGGGGAAGTATTGTAAAAACAGATCCCCTACTGTTGTCGATTTAAACATGAAAAAAAAGCTGATACTAGGGACGGATGTGCCACTGTTGTAGATGAATGTTTGGGAAGGTAGAATACATACAATTATTTAATTTATATCTGTAAGCAACGACAAACCATTGCTAAAAAAAATGACTCTGAGCAAAGTTCGGTTATACATGTTTTTTAAAAGTCGTAATAGTTACGCTTTCCGTCAAAATTTAATATTAAACTCTAATAAAATAATACTACAATCAAATTTTTTTTATTTTGACCACTGAGTACATTTCATAATGAACTTCCTGTTAAATGTTCAAGTAGTTTTGTTTTGTCAGGAAATTTTATCCTCAAAGTACCTACCAAAAAAAAATTAGGTAAAAAACTCGCAAATATAATATGCCTTAAATGAATAACTTAGAAAAAACCAAAAGATGAAAAAAACGTAAAAAGAAAGGGAAAATTTACGAAAATAACACTTTTTTATTTTCAATTATGTTTTATTGTTGTAATTCAGCTAAAGTTCACCCAAGATTACTTTACCATACCAATCCATTAATCTCTAGTCAACACACGAATACTATTCCAGGTAATCCCACACTCGTCTTAAAAGACGTTAGTATCGTGATCTTTTAAATTGAATAGTCGTCAATGTCCGAGGTTTTAGCTTGATATCTCTCTTTTAGGGTCCTATTACTGGATAGCTTCCCAACTCCTAGGTCCAAGATTTTTCTCTTTTATTCTGATCCCATAGGCTTTGTGTTCAATGTACATATTGTAAATGTATGTTTTAAATTTTTAGTGGAGCCAGGAATGTATTGGTTTTACAATGATGTATATTTTTTGTTTTTTATGTGAACTACACATTACTGTAATCATTTCACCATAATATGACATAGGTATATATTGTTGACAAAGCAACACTATCAACTGAACTCCGCTCAGAATCGTTTTTCGTTAGCAATGATTTATCGTTGCTTATACAGATATACGTTAGACATATACATAGACATTTTAATTTTGCGTAATTTTTATTTAGTAGGCGCTCTGTGGATAAAATTGTTTGACTAAATAGAAATGCTTGAAAATTTAACCGAAGATTAATTATAAGTTGTACTTAAAGGTCAACTAGAAAAAGTTGAGTTTAATAAAGTTCTGTTTTACGAAAATCATAAATATTACGGCCTTTCAAAACATGTGTAATCGAACTTTACTCTGATTTGTTTTTCGTTAGCAATGGTTTATCGTTTCGTGCAGATATAAATAAAATAACTTTATGTATCCTAACATCCCAACTTCCTACCTACAACAGTAGCACACCCATCCCCAGTATCAGCTCTTTTTTTAAATTCAATTACAGTATGAATATATGCAGTGCCGTGTCTAGCACAATGAGCATCTGGTACCAGAAAAAATTACCGAGAAGCAAAAAACTAAAGCTTTAAGGATAAACTTTAAGAAATTAAAGAATTTTCAAAGGCAAGCCACAGAAAGTGAGCACCTTTCGCACTTTCTTGGACACGGCCCTGAATATAAGTAATTATTGACAATAGTATTAAAAGAAATCGGAAATTGCGTAACGCAAGATATTAAAATCGATATATTTTATATAGACAGAAAAAAAGAAAAAAACTTTGACTAGAAAAATATAAACTAATAGTTTATTAGTGTAAAATCTGATTTCATCAAAAGTAAAAAAATTTAGTCGTATGAATGTATAAATAAAGTAAGCGAACGATTTGGATTTGTATCTATATTCAATACTGTCATTCTTTATCAATATTTATAATACTTGAAATACAAGAAATTTTCTTTTTTAATCTAAAGACAAAACGACAAACTTCAAAGTGGAATATCTCGTAAATTAAAAATGTCAACACCATCGTTTATTTAAACTAAAACTTGATTTATTTGCCGGTTTCGAATATATAGGTTGCTATTTGGTCTAAATGAAAAGTGGGTTCTCCTCGAAAAACAAGGGTAACGAAAAATAACGGAAATGTTATAGAAAGTTATGTTATTAATAGAGCCGCTAGTTTTTTAAATCGTCTATACAAAACAAATTTCGAAAATAAAGTGAATAGATTCCGAGACTATGAGCGTTTTACGTTATCGCCCTGTACGTTGTATTATATTATGGGGAGAATAATGTAATGTGATTAATGTTGAAGGATGTGATGGAAACGGCGGTTCAGAGGAGGGGACGGCCAGGGATTTTGCGCTCGCATCGGGGCGGGTACATGTGTACGAGATTATTTTGGCGATGTGACGGCCGAGCTCAGGTGCACGTTAACGGTATCGGTCGGCCGGTCACAGTTTAACTTTAACTTCCCAGATGCACCCGATTTTTACCGAGGAATCGATTAGGAACTTCTGTTGCGCGGTAATGTTGCACCGAACGTATTATTATTACTACACTTATATTAATATTATACACGTATAGAGCAGTGTGTTGCCGCCGCCGTATTTATATCCCGGATAACGGTAAAACGTAATAAATTAAAGGTCGTAAAGCCGGCGGCGGCGGCGGAATACGCTAATTTTGCGATGTAGACGAGATCTCCAAGTCGTCGCGGAACAACAGCTGCGACGATTTATTTTTACACCCTGGTGAAATACCGCGGGCTATTATAATAGCTATCGCGCACAGAGTTGTGTAGGCAGTTCGTCGATATTATACAATATTTACATACCAATTAGATAATGTACAGTGTCTGTACGGTGCTGTGTATACTGCTTTGTATACCGCGGCCATATAGGTATACTGTTATCGGTACCGTCAAGGGACGGATCCAGAACAAGACGACGACTGGAGAATGGTCACTCGAGTTAATTTTTTTTTTTCATCGACTTAAATACCCACTCTTCTAAGCACGTTTTGTGTTAGTTAATAAAAAAATTAATTTAATTTTCTTGCGCAATAAAAAATATTATAATTACCCGTTTCGTCTTTTTTCCAGGGTTGCTCTTTATCATTCCAATCAGGGTACATTTGACAACCTACTTCGACCCGACTTTTTTTTTTTTTTTTTGTATATTTGCGTTCGTATAATCTTTGTAACCAATTTCCCACAAAGCACTTTGTGCGTGTACGGCTTGTATTAATTTATCTGTGTCCATTATTATTTTATACTCGAAAAACGATTTGAAAAAATAAAAAAATGTACGTAACCTGGGATTTTGGATTCAAGCGAAATGCGTTGAAAATGGAATAATGTAACCGCCGTCATTAAAAACATGTGTTTCAAAATAAACAAAAAAAACGTTGTCCGATATCCGTTATCGGTGTTGCGCTGCGAACCGGACAGCGTGGCCGTTTATATTCATATCAACGCGTTTCGTTTTTATCGGCTAACAGATCCCCGTTGTCACCGGTGAAAACGTATAGTGTTGTCCGGGCCTAAGGCACGCATTTACGGTGCAAACGAGCTCAGAGCGTATCGGGGTCTTAGGACTCGGGAGTGTATTCGTTAAGTATTTATTATATTGTATTGTGTTTGTAAAGTTAATGGTAAGAAACGGTCCAGCAACGTTTAATGGGCAGACGAAAAACGAATTTAACGAGTATTTGAAGAAGGAATATAATCGGTCGTCGTCACTGTCGCCGCCGCAGCCACCGTGTTTGCAGACACAGCGATCGCGACCGGCAGGGCTATAGTCGTCCGAGGGGTTCTATCTTATATCCCGAATTCCCGAACAGCGTGGAGTATTTTGAGTGTCGCGTGCGCCGTACGGTATTACGGGCGATTTTCGCGCGCGGCCGTAGCGCGGTGAATAACGACACAGAAACAACGGCAGTAGCAATCGTGTAGGTGCGATTTTGCCTCTTGCTTCATCTGCATAATATTATACTACAATATACCGTAATATCGCACGTATACAATATTATTACATTATATTATTCCCGTTGTAAAACCGCCGAAAGAGAGCTTATTATGGCCGTCGTCGCCGGGTCGCGTGTTATCATATAAAAACACACGGAGCTACGTCAACAGTAATAATATATTTGCCAGTGCCATTAGAAAAATAAACAAAGCCCGTGATCCGTGTCAAGTCCCGCTAACGGCTACTAGGCACGTTTTCGTTCTTATCTCTCCAAATACACTTTCCTCCGCGCCGTCATCGCCAGCTTCCGTCGTCACCGCCGCCGCAGTCTTGTTCCCCGTGCCCGCCCCCGCGGAAGGACCCGCCGAGTGGGGAGCTCCATTAATGTCGGTTTCGAAACTTTGGACAGACTGTTTGACGTGGAGGGGATGGGGTAACGGCGACGGGTGAGGCTGTATGCGAGGGGGGTAGCAGGAGACAGAGACGCTCGTTTGAAATCTCAAAAAACCCTGTATACCGTATTAAATATGTTTCTGATGTTTCTGACGGCGTCGCTTTTTCGAGTCACAACCGACCCGGTTAATCTATATTTTTTATTTTTTGACACGATCGTCGAGATACTCGAGTCAGAAAATATTTTGTCCGTAAATACAGATTTCGAAAACGCGTATATTTATTACAGAGTTCTACATTATTTTAAATTGAAGTATATTTCGGTTTTAAGAGTTAAACGACAACTGCTGGATTACGAACGGAAAATTGTATTACGACTGTGAAATTTTTCCTCGAAAATTATAACGATTATTCGTTTTAAATAATCCCATTAATATATGAAAATATGTATAATGGTGAAAATTTCTAAATTACATTATTAATTTATCGCATACCAAAAACTGCACGTCATAATATGCAGACGTCCCACGAGGATACGACAAATGCAAAAACTTTTGTTCTATTCAATAATTTTAATATAATAATTTTTTTTTAAATAATTAGTATTCTTTTGCGCTACAATTAATATTATATAAACATTTTTTTTTTTAGGAGAAGGGGGAATTAAAATAAAAAATTTAAAACTGTATTATAATTTTAATGTGAATATTACCTATTGTGGTTATTCAGTTATCAGTTATTAGTCAGGATTTTCTTTTCCATGAGTTAATATCGTGTAATAATATTATCATATTATAGTTATTAGGCAGTTTCAATCAATCAATAATGGTAATTTATATTGATAAACAATATTGTTATGATTGAAAAGAAAATTATTCAAATTTTAAAAAAATCGTAGAAAATAAAAGACCATACTTTAACAAAATTTTTAACCATCAAATATTTTCTAAAAACTATTTAAAAAATGGCTATTTTGAATTGTTTTAAAAAAAATTATAGTAAAATTTTAAATATTTTATTTTAAGTATCCCTTCCCCTAAAAACAAAAATGTTTATATACAAACTGTAGCGCAAAATCATACTAATTTTTTTAAAAAAATGTATATCAAAACTATTGAATAGAACAAAAGTTATTACATTTGTCGAATCCTCATGGGACACCTTGTATACAACACTGAATGTATTTTACTGTGCCAATGTGTATACTGCATAATATATGAATATTGAAGGCGTTGGTGGTCAAAGATGTAAACTGACATTTTTAAAATGGTTGAGAAGGATGATTTGGAACAAAAAATTATAAATACATTTTCATAAATTTCTTGTGCAATTGAGATAAACATATACATAATTGGTAAAGATAATAATAGTTCATGTAAATTTCATAATATTCCTGTTGATTTATTATACTCATAAAATATAAGTTGACACTTTTACCCATTCAATTTATATAAAAACGAAAATGGTAATAGGCAGTAGTGGATTTACAAGATAGAAGAGAGGAGAGGTCTAGAGTGTTTAAAAAAGAGGCATCTATTAAAAGATACCTTTTAAATACATGTGATTTGGCAGGACCTCCTACCAGAAAAATATTGAAAATCTGCTACTAGTAATAGATATTATTATACTTTAAAACCTTTATCCACAAACAAAAATCATACGAAATACTTATGTTATATAACAACTTTATCAATTGAATAACTTCATAAATGTATATTATGTTGTTCTAAAATTTGTTTTATATATATATATATACGTATATAATACGCCAAAGCAAGTCGATTAATTACATAATATCAATTAAAAAAAAAAATATATCAATCAATTAACTTTTGCCCACTGAGCAACAGAATACTTAAATCTAATAAAAATACAGGATGAGTGATGACAGATATATGAAAATTTCTTTAGATTCCTGGAGATTTCTAAAGACTACTAGAGATTCTCAAAGTACAACGACTTCTCAGAGTGGTGTACCCTTCGCATTCCATCGACCTATATAAGATTAAGTACATAACAATGCGTGAGTGTATTTAATGTAACGCAGAATCGAACTAATAGTTACCCTAAATAATTTTTATAATACACACAGTTTCCAAGTATACAAAATTATAAAAGAATTTGTTAAAAAGTGATTATTTCACTTGTGGGGGGTTAGAACTTAACGTTAGGTCAGCCCCTCTCATGGTTTATTATAAATAAATCGTAAATAAGCGTCTTGCAAATTCCAAAAATATTCATGCAAATTCATGCCAATGGTATGCTAATTTATTAGTTACATAGTTTTTTTTTTTTTTAGCTAAATGGAGTGGGGGTGGGCAGTGTATAATGTACGTTTTCGAATCGACGTTTAAAAGGAATGTTCCTATTAGAAACTCAAAAGTTTATACTTATTTAATGTATAAGGAGTAAGGGTAAATAATTGAAAACAGTGCGAAAATAAATCCTAAACGATTTCATACAAGGGTACTAAATGATACAAAAAACAGATATCAAATTCACCTCAAATCTTTCGAGAAAATCGCTGGTTCATGACGAATAAATCACCCTGTAGTAACAATAATACACCTACGTCATTATAAACTATTTTTCACGACCCAGCCCTCTAGACTATAACGGTTATCGTCAACGTGTAATATTACTATAAAGTATGCAGACGCGTGTTCAGCAGCTGCAGCAATGTTTATTCGCCCGTCGTCGTCGTATAATATATTATTATACGTATATTAAAATAACATTGGATCTGTATTCTGTATTAAAAAACGAGAGACGCATTATTATGACGGTCCAACGTCGATTTTGTTTACGTTTCGGCCGATATCCTCCTCGGCCCCGAAGGAGGACGCAGAAGGAAGTTCTCATTCAACCATCAGTCGGACACATTAATAGCAGACCTTCGGCCCATATGGCAAGCACCTGCGCTACGCACTGCGGCTTTTCACGGGCGTATACAGACATATACATGCGTTTATATTTATAGTCAACCGCCAGAACTTTCTTCGGGTGATAGCCTAAACGCTATTCGATTAATAAGGAAAACGCATATTATTATACCCCCTACATGACAATCCCTACATAACTTAACCCTACGTTACTATAACGGGTTTAATATACCTAGTTGTAAATGTTATATTATTAACCAACATTTATAACATCGTGTAAAATTCATCACGCTATCAATTTTCTCGTATCTATTCGAAAGCAGTAATTTTTGTTACATTACTACTCTCATTTCGTTGGTTTTATTTCCGTTCAATTTTCGATTCTAACAATATAGTCTCAACGTGTAGGAAAAACAAATTAAAAAGTCGATATTGCTAACAGATAGACAACAGTTGTAGGTGGATAGTTAACAAGGTAATATATTGTACCTATAAAGAATAATTAAATTTATACACTGTATGTGTAACGATAAATCATTACAAACGAATCCGAGTGAAATAGTGTATTAGTAGGTAGTATTAGTTATATTTTTTATAAGATAACCAAGAAATCAACATAAATAAAACCGATATATCGACATTTGTTGTTATCGTCCTAACGTACCACTTCATAACTACTACTTGGGACCCAATCTGGCACCATCTAGAACTATAGCACCATTTCGGTGCAAAATAATATGACCCACGTTGTTTAAAGGTGGAATTTAGGTGTAGTTTACGTTTAGATGATATATTCCACTGTTTGAATTATTCAAACCAGGAGATTGGAGATGTCGAAAAACAGGATTATTGTTCAAATTTGTTTATCCTAAACTACAACGGTTGAATGATATTCAATTCAGATACACCCTGTATAACGAAATCACGACGACGCGTCTGTTATACACGAGATACACACACGCACGCACACGTGTGTGTAATACGTATAGGTATACGTACGGTGTGTATGTGTGAATGTATTATATATAGTCAGCATAGCGGGTTAAAAGTTTTAGGCACTTTCGGGTGGACGTCAACGGGGTTGTTTTATGAGGGGAGAGAGGTGGAACGGTCGTGGAAGAGACAGGTGGAACGGTGCGGGAGAACGGCGTGGGTTATTTGCTGATATAATCTTGACGTACGCTCCACGGACACCTGTGTACCGCGTGCAAGACGGATAAGGACTTCCAAAGTCTTTGCGCGCGCGCACGCGCGTATACGCGAACGGGAAATAAATACGACCACACCGACGAGAGACTTTATTACACGTACCTGTAAGACCGTGCATAATATTTACACTGGCGCTGACGGTATTTTCGGTAATTTTCGGTTAGAAGACGGTACACCGAAAATACGTAGGTATAGGTACAATGTTTGGAAAATAAATCGTTTATCTCACGAATTAAATATTTTTTAAAAAAGACGGCCTAGGATAATGGCGATGGATGCAGCCACTGTTATAAGCAATTTAATGTATACCAATAAGCAACGATAGACCATTTCTAACGAAAATACGATTCCGAACGGAATTCAGTTGATATTGGTGCCCGATCAACAAAATGTATGTCATATAATGGTAAAATAATTACATAGGTATTATATATTTTCTTTGATAATATTTGTTTAATGTACTGATTTTTCCGTTTTTTCTCATTATCTGGGAAAACTCTTGATAAAATCTAAAAATGACCTCCTTGAAGTGCTTTCCCAGTCAAATTTTCTTTCAGAAAAGGTGCTGCACTTAAAAATCGGAACAAGATCTTTGGTAAAAAAGTTATCCGCGAAAAAAAATAATAAAATAAACATCTTTGTAAAACCGTAAGCTTCTCGCTCCACTCAGAATCTAAAAATTTGTTTCGGTGCGATAAAATTCCTCTATATTTCTTGCATTAAGAAGACGCGTAACAGCCCCGCGATTTACACCGTATGTAACTTGCCGGCCGCAGTACTGTCACGATTCAGTGTAGAAATGACACGGTCTGCAGGGTCGAGTTGACACACAAGCGCGTCGATTTTTAAGCGTCCCCTCTTAAGACCTTGCTCGGGGATAATTTGAAAGATTATTCTCCCGAATTTGTTGTTGTTTTTTTTTTTAAAAAAAAAATGTATTGAACGAAATTGATCATGACGTACCCGACGTCATAATGATATTATGCAAACATAGGTAATTCATAATATTATTAATTTTATTTCGAGTTTTACATTGAGCCGGACGCCCCGTAGTTTCAAAACGCTTTGACGTGCCCCAGGGCGAATTCTCCCAAAACACGGCTCTGCGCACGGTATAGATACGGATTTAAATTATGCGATTTCGAGTGGAAAATTGCAATAACATATTATAGTATGCGTTCGTATGATGATCGCGTACGCGTGCCAAAGGGTGTATAGTATCTATTCTTTTTGTTCCGGGCACATCACCCGAAGGCGCGACGGCGGTGTGTTTATAAGCAATTATAGGCGAACGAAAAAAAAAAAAAAAAAAAAAAAAAAAATTAGAACGAAAAAAAAAAAACGTTTCTTGAGGCCCAAAAGCTTCTTCGGGCCGAGTATTATACACGAGTCCGCCGTCCGCCCTCTCTACCCAGACTACGGGTATTTTCCTACCCGCGCACGTACACACACACACACTCAACTCGCACCAAACCGTCCGCCACGCCCGCGTCGAGTTCCCTGTTGCTGTTGCCTATACGTGGAGCCGACCGGCGGGCGGCGGCGGCGGCGGCGGCGGTGGCGGCACATCAACCGCAGAAGTTGCAGCCAAAACTAATAACTCGCAGAAACGGCGGCGGCTGTGTGTTTATGTGTATGACACAACTGAATTCCGGTAATGGACGTGTCACGAACACTCGGACACGTACTGGGCGGGCAAAGCCGCGGCGGCGTGGCTTTTGGTGAGTACGCTGCACAAACGCGCACAAAACGGCATTATATTATATATTATGTACGGGAGACCGCGGTTGGTATTTATAAAAAAAAAAATAATAATAATAATAATAATAATAAAAAGTTGTTCGCCAATATTCACATACGCGAGCGTACGGATATGTGTTATAATAATACCGCGCATAATACACGTGTTATCGTATTATTTTTTTATTTTTTTTTCTGTTCAACTTTCAAGACCGACCGTCCCGAGCGTCCGCCTCCGATTATCCCTGGATACATACTCCGTCGGGCCGTGCCAAATATTACAGTATCGCACCTGGCACTCCTCGCGCCGCGGTCTTCCCGACGGGGATCTTTTTTCGTACGGACGTTCCCCGCTATCGTATCGTCCCTATGCCGGACCTTCTCGTTTTCTCCGCTTAACGGCGCGCGTTGATATACCGCGTAACTGTTTAGACTCCGAGCGAAGTGAAGAAGCTTACGGTTTTACAAGGATGTTGGTTTATTTTTTTTCTGTTGACAACTTTTCCACCGGAAATCCTGCTCTGATTTTTAAGCGCCGCGCCTTTTCCGAAAATGAATCGGACTGGGGAGGTACTTTTAGGAAGTCAATTCGTTTGGTTTTCTCGAGAGTTTACTCAACAAACAGGAATCAACAGAGGAAACACGGGAAAATCGATACAATATTACACAAATATTATTAAAGAAAATATATAATACCTGTGTAATTATTTTACCATAATACGACATATTATATATTGTTGTCAAAGCAACACTATCAACTGAATCGTTTTTCCGTTCGCAATGGTTTATCGCATTGCTTATAAATATACACTGAATTTCCCCTCTACTAGCTTCCCAATTTTTCAACTACAACAATGGCCCATACACGTGCGAAGTCGCCCGGCTATTTTATCTCTCTCGGGCCACTTTCGCACAGTCCGTTTTTGCAACGGCAACGAAAACGGATCGGATAAAAACACGAAACGGAGTACAAAATCGACATACTTTGTTGACACAAGTCTCGTTTCGATGTTTCGACCAACGGACAGACCGGTGCCGGTCCGTTATCGAATGACTCGACGGATTGCCTCGGTATTTGTCCGTCGTCGGTGCGTTTTTAAAACGGACCGTTTATCAAGACTTCATTAATTAGATATTATAACCCTTCACACTTCCGATTTTGTATCCGATTACTTTTATCCCATACCCGTTTTCAGTTGCCAGTGTGTGTTCATCATTGTCGTGATTCGTGGCATGTATTTTTTTTTTTTTTTTTACCCACCTTTACCATAATTTATTACTTAATAAAATGCACGCGATTTAACCGATTGTAACTGAATATCGACTTGCATACAAGCCCATACCGTTACCGAACTGTATTACCGAAAATATTGTCCGGTTCTTAATACCGTTGTAGAACTGTGCGAAATTGGCCTCGCTGTGTCTGGTCTGCCACGTAGGTCTCATTTGTTCTGCGTCGAATCTGTTCCGAATCTATTACGTTATCCGTTCAATAATACTTTCGAAAACCTTTAGCCTCAACGCCCAAGTCTTTCTGGTGGTCAAGCGTGGTGATCAGTGTACAAAATTACCGAACTATTGTAATTATTATTTACGTTACATGAAGTTGCACTAAAAGTCGATACATACGAGTAGCCAAAAGCGAAATAGCAGTTATTGCCAATTTCGTTTATTTTCTATTTTTTTTTTTTTTTTTTAGTGTTTTTACATATCATTTGTCAGCGCGTAATTAGTGATCACCGTTAAATTATATACGATACAGTGGATCCACGGCTTATATCGCGAAACGTGCATTATATTCGAGTGTTTACGAAATATTTAAATGAAAAATAATTTTCAATTTAAATGTCCGCAGGTAAATCGAAAAACAAATCCAAAGACGCGGTGGGCTTTTCGTCGACATCCACCAGCGATTCGTCTGGCGAACACTTGCTCAGTCCCACGCACCCGTCACCGGCACAGATCGACGTCGAGTCTGAAAGTACGTATATAGTGTACGACGGCGCGAACGCATGTTTACGACGATGACGTCGGCGCGTACGGAATAATGATTAAATATTTTGAAAATATTTTAAACACAAGATCGATAACGAGACATAAAACCAACGTTTACTCGAAATCTCCGTTGATATTCGCCGGTTCGTGTTGATAAAATAATCACCCTTCTGTATTATTATTTTATGTTTATGACGGCGGTACCTAGAGGTAAACGCACAATATAATAAAGTCTCTTGCTCGGAATAGCTAATCTCCTTTGAGATCTTTAAAAGAGCTCTCCTTTTGTGCAAAGTAAAACCTTTGAATTTTTATTAATATTATAATTACCTTATACTTTTCCGCGCAACGATACTCGGACGGTTAACGGGGTATAAAGAGGAGAAGTGTAAAACAAGAGTTTACAGTAATCGCTGTTATAATAAGATTATACCGAAAATCATATAGCAGTATGTGAAAAATGTGTGCATAATACCGACGAATTAATTAATAATTAATCTGTGTGTACCAAAGTGTGTGCAAAGGTTATATCCTACAGGCTAGCTTCATACCCAGACCTAAAATTAAACAGAATTTTTATTTTTTTTATTTTACGGTTAGTTATGTAAAAATGGGAAATTACTTCATTGGGAAATGTCCTTATTTTTCTGAAAAAAAAAAAAAGAAAGAAAGAAATGTAAATGTAAATTATCCAGTCATTGACATCGCTAACTGTACTGTTAAGTTGGACAATGACGTTTAATTTATTCTTTATTGATTTTAAATAATAATTACAATAATAATATAATATGCCACCTTTTCTAAGTGTCTAATCAAATTTAATAAACTAAAATTATAAAAATATTGTGTAAAATATTTAAGTTTTCAATGTCAATCATTTCCTACGTCTTTAAAATAACCCGCAAAATTATACAAAACTACAGAACAAGTTGAAAAATAAAGAAATAATTTTACACGAAGCATCCGACATATTTCTTTATATTTAATATTTTTACGCGCAGGTTCGAGTCCACCGTCCGATACGTTCAGGAATCATTCCAAACTAAAAAGATTCCTGACCACGTTGGTGCAATTCAGCGGACAGATATCATCACAGACCAGTGAACGGGTCAAGGGTCAGATATTCACTCTAGTGGTAAGTACGCATGTGTCATATTATTATATGATTCACATTTCTATTAAAACACACACGCGGTGATATTGCGTTAATATCATTATATTTTAAAATGTGATAAATTCACACTTATCATTATATTTTTTAATGGTCAATTTCCCGGGCTTTATGAACATTATTTAACGCACGATAAAGTATCTACGATAAAGCGGTACTTGAGTAACATAATATACGAACACACGATTCATTTGAATGTATAATATTATACGATAGAAATAGATATTTAAAAAAAAAAAACGCACTTATTTGATTCTTTTTATAAAGTCTTTTATATTACGTTCCTTATAACTATCGAGTCATACTTCACGTATTTATTATACAAATAGGATAACATCATAGAATCACATTCAAATGATATTAATTAATATATATATAGTATTAATATTATTTGCATTAAGCTTAATATATTGACTATACAAATTTTAAAAAACAAACCAAAAATTATATTTATCCACACTATATATATATAGGTTAATATTCGACCTTTGATTTTGGGTTTTTTTTTTTTTTGCAGAACAATTTGATAAGCGTCGAAGAATTCCATCATAACATACAAGAAATGACAAATTTCCCATTACGGCCGTTTGTACTGCCGTTCTTGAGGAGCCATTTACCATCGCTGCAACGTGATCTGCTGGCATTGGCACGTAACAACAAACAGGTACGACACATAGATTCAGGGTCAAAAGGGGAATTTAACGGTCATTTAATCGTATAAAAACAAACGGAATTAAATGAACAAACTCGACCTGACCTAAACTAACCTGTACAATTCTAGCCCGTTAATTAACATTTAAGCTTCGTTGCGTTAACATCGTAAAATACTCTTGAAGACGTTTAAGTATTCATATAGAATACTTAATTAATTCTATTACATGGCGTGGGCCTTTAGTTCGTGCGAACCGACGCTTTATTTTAAAACCTAATTCTAATTTATCTAAACAAAATCACGTTTTATAAGATAATTTATTTGTCGTATCAATAATATATTATATATAGGTGCACGTGTACGTAGAAAACGTATTTCTTTTTTTACTTTTTTTACAAATCAAAGTTTAAATGTATATTGTCTGAAACACATTTTCTGTAGGTTTATTTTATACAAACTTTAGCCATTAGATTGTTTAGATGCCTCGAAATATATAAGTAAAAACAAATTGCATTTCACTACCGTTCACTCAAATCGTTATTCCTGTACGTATTTAAGTTTTGAGATCATTTTATATATATGCATTGCAGTGACGTTTTAGCGAAATTGTTAATCGCAGTTTATGCTTTCGTAATAGTATGTCAACCGTCTGTCATGCTTTTTGAAAGTTGCTAAAGGCTGTTAGTTGTACGGGTAAAATTAATATTGAACCAGAAAATTGAAAACTGAGAGTATTATGAATATTATAATATTACTACTTTCGTTACATTACACCGCAGTAGTGCGTCCCTATACTTGTATGCAGTGGCACAAACAGAGATTATTTATTTTAACGGAGGGGAGAGGTTATCAATTTCAAAAACGTATTTCCACGCATTTTTTGTTTTTTTTTTTCTTTAAATGAGACAAACGGCAAACAAACCAAGGCCGACATATATGATATTTAAATGCGCTCGTCAGTTCGATAACAATATAAAAAAAACGTGCGTAACCGGACGACCACGACGGGCGCACTTCACGCCGTGGATAGGCCACTGTTTCCGATAACTCCCGGGCCCTGAATTGAATAACGAACGCGTGCGTGACTTTCCGCGGTGCGCCGCGGAAAATGTCACGCGCATGAGACTTTTTCGGGCGATGACGACGGATCGCAATCGTATCGAAAGCGGCTGTCGCGTATAATAAGCAACGCGACGGGGACGATATTATATTATTATGTCGCGAAGACGGGCGAACGGCGGCCCGCAATATCGGTGCCCGGGGAATGCGGGAGCGGCAAGTACGGCGGGAATACGACGGGAAAAAAAGAAGAAAAAAAAGACAACAAAAATGAAGCTCTAATGTGTTGTGCCGTCCGTTGCTATAACCGCATGTGTGGCGTGTGCGGCAACAGCCGTCGCTCGGGCTTCTAATGAATTCCGTTCCGGGCGGTCAGCTCCTCGCCCGGTGTACGGCCCCGCGTGCGTCGTTATATCCGAACGGCCCCGACCACACCCCCGGCCGCCAACCCCGACCCCCTCCCCCCTCCGTGATCCTCCCCCCCCCTCCGACCAATGGGCCCACATCATATAATGTAATATAACACGAGTATAATGCGCAAGAATAACCGTCGGCGACGGTACTGTTAAAACCGTATTGCGATTTTCGACCGAGAACGTTTCCATATTATACAGCGGGGGGAGGGGGGGTGTGTGTGCGAGTGTATATTATGCGGTGCGTGCGAGCGGAACGGGTAACGGCTATCGCAAAAGTTTTACGTGCCGAATTCCCATCCCGCGCGAAACGGCATAAAACCAAAACGATCGTTGCCGATAAATATTTATTGTTACGTATTTATACCAATTATTGTATACTCACTCACTATGCGGGCTGGCCCACGAAGATCTCGTTCCATAAATATCTCCGGATATGATAATAACGATAATCGAATTTTGGTTTTTTTTTTTATATTACTCACACGGGGAATATCTATATTTATATTTGAATTCATAATTTTTTTGTTTTTGGCGAAAAATTAGTTTATTTTTCTAAAAATTTTAATGCATCACACATTTATATCCGATGAATAGTTTTTGAATAACAGCCGTTTTAAATTCTACTGATCCGTGTGAAAACCGATGTAACGCGATTAGGTTATTCCCTAGCTTAAAATTTTCGGAAAACAATAAAATAAAAAGTTGACTTTTTAATTTTTTCAATAGAATAAAAAATCAATTCAAAAATAAACATTTTTAGTCCTCGTGCTGGCGAGTAACATGAAAAAAAAATCAAAAGAACCACGGGGAGGTAACGTAGGCGCAAATATGGGTGAAGGGAGTTCGGGAAGCGGCCACGGAGAAAATATTCGTTCGGAATTCAACTCCTTTAAAGGATAAACGAAAAAATGTTTTTAAAAAGCTACCGGCGGTTAACTGCGGTACATATATTGGGACGGGGATGCTAACAAGGAGTCACGGGAATACGCGATTTTTATTTTTTTTTTTTTGTTTCCGTTCAGTTAACCGACGTGGGCAAAGCCGTGTGGGACGACTTGTAATAATAATAATCGCTATTTATTTATTTATTAGTTATTTAGTATATTATAGATGGTTTATAATATTAGCAGTTTATACGTTTATTTATAAAGTGCGGGGAAATTATTATGACCAAACGAACTTTCCGACGGACACCGGCTTTGGTAATTTAGTGTTTTTTTTTTTTTTTTTTTTTAACACTTTACATTATATAAATAAATAATAAAATATATTTTGTGTGTATACCGTACAGTTTATACTCTGTAATTTTATATCGCGCCGAAACGTTAAATCACTGCAAACGTCAAGTGCATTCGGGATATAATTTTTAAACAACAATAACCGCCGCGCCTTACATTATTTTTATTAATTAACATTTTGAACGAAATTTCGTTCAGAGGACACAATTTCGCAGGATGTAATTGTTTTCGTTTCGCACGGTACAATAATGGTAAAACGTTGAATAATTATTTCATATCGACCGTACAATATATATACTTTAACGCGTCTAATACGGGAAATGAATTCTCAACAAATCGGATTTATGGAATTGTCTTACGTTATTTGCGCTTTTTTTTTTCCTTTTTATTTTTTTTAAACGTATAAACCAGGGTTTCCTACGGGCATTTAAATACACGTGTATTAATCCGCGTGTTTGTAACTGCACGTGCAGTATTCGATAATACACGTGTATTTAACGCAGCCCGTGCGTTTAATAATGCACACGTATTTGATGATGTACCGCGTATTTAATAATACCGACAACGGCGGCCCGCCCGTCCCCGGTGTCCAGTACTTATTTTTCAAAACTAAACATCGGAGCGTGGAAAACACTCGAGCGCACATATCGCACACGATCGTTATTAGAGATAGGCGTGCATTTTTAAACACGCGCGTATTGTTACGTACACGGATCGATACGCGGGTTTTCTCAATTGCACGCGTGCCCGTGCACCCAGGTATATTCAGGTACACGTGAAATCGCGAGCCCCGGTATAAAGGTACGAATCTCAAATCCAACGAGCATTTCACTCCGGAATCGAATAGTAATAGCGCGTAATATGGGCATTTTAAAACAAACAAGAAAACCAGACACGTACATTGTAGGTAGGGATATTTTCCCTAGGTGCAGAATTTTTAGGATATACGGTAATTTTATAGTTAATATCGTACCAAAAGCAACGGTGATGAAAGAAAAAAAATGCGGTGCCCCGTAAACAGTAAAGATTTTAATGAATAGCGCGAGTTGCGTGTTTTTTTTTCACCGTAGCGGTGTTGACCATCCAGGTGACCCGGAAATCAACAAATATAAAACCAATGTATCGACACACTTTGTGGTCGTCCGGCCGTTTTGTTTTTTTCGAAACACCGTTGGTAATCGAAATATTCTGAATTCTGAGCGTAAAACGAGGAATGCGATGTCGGGTCCGCTACATGATGCGCGTGGTATTTTCCGTCAGGTGATTACTATATTGACCGCGTGTTTTTATTGTATACATCGTTTTTTTCAAACAAGTTCGCAGTAAGATTTATTATTTTATACGGCCATGTTAATCTTTGCCCGTAGTTTAAAAGTTTTTGCAAAATAGTTTTTCGGTTTTTGAAAATGCCTATATTTTAAGGTCTTTTTAGACGTTTTTATTAATATGATAATATACGACGGTCGGTTTCTGTTTGTCGGTGTTGCCGGTGTCGCGCAGTCGCTGAGCCAGTACCTGAAACAGCACGAGAACGCGTACCTGGACCGTGACTCGCAGCCCAGCGAACCGTCAGAGATTTTCCACCAGGTGGAACGGGTGCCGGCCCCGTCGCCCATGCAGCGCGAGAACAGCGGCGGCGGCGGCGGCGGCGGAAGCGGCGGCGGCTGCGGCGGCGGTGGCGGCGGCAACAACAACAAGCGGCCGTACCCGATGGCCGCGGCCATGTCGTCCATGGCCGACAGCTACTACGAGACCGGGTACGCGGCCGACATGGAGTACCAGCAGCCGTGCGTCAAGCGTCCGAATCTCAGCTACGCGCTGCCGTTCATGTACCATCCGCACCTGCACCCGCAGGAACCGCCGCCGCCGCCGCCGCCGGCCCCGCCGCCATCGTTGCCGCCGTCTTCGCATCACCCGTACAACATAATTCCGCTGTTGCACATACGCGAGCCGGAAGACCAAAAGGGTCACGTGGAGGACGAGTGGAAGAACATACACGTGGTGAGTGCGATGCGTTACTGTTCGAAGTGTTTATATTACATTATACTTACGAATATTCCACCGAGCTACTGTATACAGGCTGTCGCACGAAGACATTATACCCCGTGAGATATATAACTCCGGAGATGATAAAGATAATCAAACTCTGTTTTTTTTTTTTTTTTTTTTTTTTATATATATTACTTACAGGGACGAATAATACAAATATAAATATTTGTTGTCCTCACCCCCGCGGGTAAAAAAAAAAACAGAATTTGATTATTTTTATTATCTCTCTGGAGATATTAAAAGGGGTATATGTCCGTGGGACAGCCTGTATGAACTATTAAATAGAATGTGCATGGATGGTAGAGTTTGAAAAATTAATGTGCGACATTAAAAAAATAATATAGTATAGTATATAGCTATACACTGTGGACCGTCGCGAGTAATGGAGATGTTTTATTAGAAATTTAAATAACAATTTTCGCATCAATATGCCGAAATTAGTTTCGTATGTCCACGTTACAAAATATGCATGCGTATATTTATAGATTTCATATACATTCTTAGATAATAACCCTTTCCTGCTCTTACCGATTTATTGATTTATACAATTTTCAATTTAAGTTTATCAAAATATTACTAACCAAGCTCCGGTTAGAACCGTTTTTCGTTAGCAATGATTTATACCTAGTTACACACGGATATAAATATAATTACATTAGATATCCTACATGGTTGAGTTTTTTTTTAAAAAAAAGTTTATTATTATAAGTATATAATATATACTTTGTAGTCTCGTAAAAGTTTTGTATTTTATTTTCGTTTAGATGTTGAACTGTATACTGAGCATGGTGGAAAAAACAAAAAAAGCACTAGGTATACTGCAAGAACGCGGCCTTACCGACACGAATTTTCCCGACTGGAACAGAAAGAAATCTACTGAAGAGGTGTTGGCGCAGACCGTACGGCAAACCGAAGAAAGGATCGAAGGCATCAAAAAGAAAGCCGGTAAGAAATATTTATAAAAGCATGAAAATACTTTTGTAAAAACAATGTTTTATTTCTTTCTCTCGCTCTATATATGTATCTCGATCTCCCTGTCTCTCGCTCTCTTTAAGTGGTTAAGTGATTATGGTAGTGGTCTCTAGTCTTAACTCTGTCTATGGCGGCCAGTTACTGTTTTGGCTGTTTAGACAACGCACCTATTATAAATATTAAATACTATCGAATGCGTTATGATAGGTAATAAATAATATAAATACTGAGACAGAATGCAAGTAAGCGACCAAACTTATTAATTCAATCATAATTTTTCTTGAACTGATAACAGCTCTAATAAGAGAAAATAAGTGTGTTATATAACTCATGTTTATTAATTATTTTTTGTTAATATTATCATAATTATCATAAAAAAATATTTAAATGTAATAGACAATCTATACATATAGGTACATCACAGTTAAATGTATACCGAAATAAACTGAATATATTCCCAGACAGCAAATTATAAAAACTGTATTTAAATATTTTTTAACAAAAGTTAATATTATCAGCCAAATTTGTTTGCCACAATATTACTAAAATATTATTTCTTAACATTTTATAAATGTTATAATAATTTAGGTCTTGAAAAGGCCACCCGAAAATACGAGAAATGTATACGCAACCATACTTCGGAATATGTCGCTGAGTATCGAACCTGGGACTCTAACCTAATATACTCACTACCTCCCAAACTACTAGACCTCCTAATTATATTAAAACATAGATATTTTCATAAAAGTATAACTTATAAAGTTAATTTTAGAATATAAGGTATACATCACAAAATTTCGAACTTTTTTGGGAACCCAAGCGGGGACTTTAAACTCTAAACTGAACCTTGCCTTTGAATAGCGAACACCAGACTATAGCTATAGTTATAGCTAGGAGACAGTCTCTCTCTCTCCCCCCCACCCCGATTTTTTTGTTTTATTGGTTAGTTTGGCATATTTTATTGTTCTAAAAACATAGGTAGTATACAAACTGTTAGTACTCGCCACTCCTCGAAATTTGTTTTCTGGCTTCGGTACTAACACCTTAGGTTCGGCAACCTGTGAATAATGGATGAAGGTTTGGTGACAGTAAATGTCTAAATAGCTTACACTTACCCATGTCAGCAAAGGGAAAAGCATATTACGGAGGAAGGGGCTGAAATAGGATTACATTGCGGTGAGGGGAAGGGGAGTGAATGAGAGAGTAGAAGGAAAGGAACAGAGATACAAAAAATTGGTTTAAAGACCGAAATAAGAAGTTCCTGAGAATATAAAAATGTTTCATGACGAAAAACTCCCTAAACAGTCGGTAAAATGGGTAAATATACTCGTATATTAGAGTCGACCAAAAAAAAATTTTTTTTTTCACTGGCGTATGTTTATATTTAATTTGTACAAGTATGACAATACCATCAAATCTAATTTCGTGAAA
This sequence comes from Cinara cedri, assembly GCA_902439185.1. Taxonomy (NCBI): domain Eukaryota; kingdom Metazoa; phylum Arthropoda; class Insecta; order Hemiptera; family Aphididae; genus Cinara; species Cinara cedri. Next base: position 286,116 of record CABPRJ010000033.1, on the reverse strand, counting down.
ACAAAATTTTTTCCAGTTTGCAAGCAGTGATTTTTGATAAATAACGCAATTTGTATGTATTTTATTTTTTTTTTTTATGCTTTAAATTATAGCAATGTAAAAATGGCTTGATTAACTTAATCAAAACATGAGAATAATATTATCAGATTAATTTTATTTAAAATTTAAATTTAAATATTATTATCACATTTTTAGTTGGTTAAAACATAACTTAAATATTATAAAAACTATTAAATTAAATCATTGAGAAAATATTTAAAATGTAATTTAGTTTTATAATTATTGTAATATTAATGTCATGCAATATAATGCTGTCTGGGAATTATAGAATATCTACCCCTACGATTCTGTACCAATTATTATCCGCCTAAAGCATATGTATTTAATTATAATTTAACAAAAACGAATTTCCAAAATTATACCGATAATACTATACGTTAAGAGGACGTGATACTATCCCGTGTGCTGTCCCTGTTTTACAACCGTACGACTTATCACATATATGTCGTGTTCAGTGGAAACAACTTTGTGCTTTTAATTTTAATATTAGATTGAATGGTCAATTCACTCTAATATGATAGGTCATATCATGAATATAAGAACATATCGGTGCGACTTTGTCGGGTTTTTAATTTTTAAGCGAGTTTAATGAGTATGTGAAATGTCACAGTTTAAAAATGTTAACGAGTATATATCTCGCTTAAAAATTGAAATATTGATAAAAACCGACATAATATTATACGCACATTGTTTAGATTTTCTTATCTGCACTTAAGTTTGACAATAGGTCACTCTGATATTAAAACCAACAGCTCACAATCGTAGATCGTATACAATGGATAGAGCTGTAAACAATAAAACATGTTGCGAACGTCTATCGTCACGGTAAGATGACGTTTCACTTCTGCACATGCGCGATATACTGTTATCAGTCTACACCACTGTAGTTGTCACTGGCTAGGATATCTTAGTCCATAGTGGTTTTGGTTAAATTATAAATAGTGTTCAAAAATATTGATAGATACCGGCAAAGATAAGAAGAAGACGCATGGCGCTGCAGGAGCGACACGCTCGCTTGAGGTAATAGGCCACACGATCGTTACAAATAAAACAAAGCCATAGTACATTTATTGCTGAACGCAAATTCGCTAGGCCATACGATTCTAAAACGGAGACATGACATGCGGGTAGCACGTCCTCTTAGGTACCTAATAATAAGAATTATAATATTATTAGTTCGTTAAATTTACTCCTGTGCCTAAATAATTTAACTCGATAAAATAGTTGTCTATTATTTAAAATTACTAATTACGCATTACGAAATTTGTTAAAATAATAATACATAATTTTTTTTTTTTTTTTTTAAATATTATTGTCATTAAAAACATTAATAAATATACCTACTGTTTAACCGATAAAATAAAAAATAAATAAGTATTAGGTATAAAATACATTTTGGAAACGATATTTTTTATTTTAAAATCCTAATAATTTATATAGTGTTTAATCTATTTGTTTTTCTTTCGTCTTTTAGTTTTATAAATAATAATACAATAATAAATGTTGGGCAACTTTTTATTATTAGAATATATTATGTATTAATGTATTCTAAGATAGTATATTATATATTATGATCTTTTTATATGTAATTTTTAAACACCTATAATATTATAAATTAATATAAAGCTGTTTAGCGTGGAAATTATTATTAAATTTAATTATATTTTCAATACACATTTCGTCAATAAAATCAACTGATAAATAGGATTTTAATTATAAGTATTTTTTTTTTTTTGTTTTTTTTTTTTTATTTATTTAATAAAATGCATTTTATCCATAAATTATTGTATTTTACACTCACGACGGTCGGCGACACTAAATATAAGGAAAACCGTATACATTTAGGTATAATTTATACAAGATACATTTTTCCGTAAAAACCTCGCTTATCGATTTCTTTTAACTATGGAGGGAGGGGCAAAACATTTATAATCGACAAATAAGGTACCATTTTAGTGATTAAGTTATTCACTTCTAACGAATCGTTAATATTCACAATTGCACATTGTATTTGCATACTATTTTTGGACTGGATTTGCATCACGACATTGAAAAACAACAAAAATCCGTTGCTAGGAAAATGTAACTCAGTTTTTTTATATGTTTTCTGTTCAGTTTATTTTTTAAATGCACAATACCCGCACGGTCCATATAACTATGTATATTCAAAAACAATAACAAAATATTATGTCGTCGAGTAGCGATTTGATTATTTCTCCCCCGAGACTGGTGTGGAATTCACACATAATATTATCAATATTATATATTAAAAATGTTTATATAAATACTCACCGTCTCGCCCCTTATTATGCTTATCAACTCTGATAACTACATAATGTTGACGCCCGCAGTATTAACACTACAATAATTACGCGAAAAATTTACAAATCTTTAACATTTCTTTGTCATGCAAAATTTAAAAAGTATCCACCAGACACTTTAAAGCTTCTATAGTAATAATTACGCTGGCCGACCATATCTAATTTCGCGTACATTTTAATAAAACACAATTTAAGTAACACAATTTGGATGATTTTCGTTGTTTTTCAAACGTATGTAGACAAAGACAGCAGCAACGTACCCAGGGGGGCATAGAGGCCATATTATTTACCATATTATTTTATATATTTTCATTATAATCGTTTCATGTTTATGATACTTAAGTCTTTATGGTGTATACAGTGTATGTTTTAAGATTCTGAGTAACGTGATGGTTTTACTATGATGTGTTTTTTTACACTTTTTTTCTGTATATTAAAAATTTATCTACCTAGCAGAAATCTGACTACAATCGAAAACCAACAAGAAAGTTTTTGTGCTTCAAATTTCTCCAAACTATAAAATATTAAAATGGTCATTTTTTTTTCTTGCATTTTTCACGATTACGACTAATTTATGATACTAACAATTCTTTATTTTCGATTTTGTTTCTCATTCAAAAATATTATTTCAAATTTGAAGTATAACATCTTTTATAACAGACAACATTTCCTTAGTTTTCTTAATAACTGAAAAAAACCAGGAAAAATCATGGACAAAATGGGAAAATTTACGGAAATAGCGGTCTCATTATTTTTGATTTTGTTTTTTTGTTGTAATTCCGATAAAAGTAATTGTTGAGACCTAAAATTCTCATAGAATACTTTTATACTCAATAACTCTATTTTAGACGTGGAAAAATTGTGTAATCCATTTTCAACGTTATAATCGATTTGGTTAGTTAATACAAATAATTAGATTCCTTGGAAAAGTCCGAGCAATTGAAATTAATCACTTCAGGATAATCGAGTGCAAGAAAACTGATGGGACGAAAATAAAAATAAAAATTGAAGAATTTCCAGATTATCGGAACCGTCAGTGCTTTTTCTTATCCATCATAGACTACGAATAACGAAATCGTCTTGGTTTTCTTCAAATGCCATCTCAAAAGCCTGCACTACAGTTCGAGGAATTTTTATATTTCATTTAAATAAATGGAAATTAATACAGAAAAATGAATATTGAATCATGAAAATAAACGAAATCTAGGTGTCAAATTTTGATTACACATTATTTATGTAAATGACAGTTTTAATAGTCATTGACGGTGTTAACCGCCCGAAATTGACTAGCTAGTCATTTAAACGTGGTCAAGCCTTAACCGAGTTTGGTGAAATTCAACAAGCTGTTAAACTAATTTTAATCACGGTTGATTACGATTAAATGGTTGATAAAATCAGGCATTGCACTATATACATTCATAATAATATTATACTTTCTAAGGCCATAATACAATTGAAGGCTTTTTAATTTCCACTGCGCAGTCCGAGTATAATAATATTAGATAACAAAAAATAAAATTAATAATTATTAATAACATTATCTGTGTTGTTTATAATTAACCGGGATTTATAGAGACGAGAGAATAACAATGGATTTGTGATTAATTAAATATATTTATCATATTATGTTGAGCACTCGAATTGGGTGGGAGGCGCAAGGGGACGAAATACCTCAGTTAATTTTTCAGAAAATTTGACCGTACCTGATATTTTGTTAGAACTGAAACGCATGCGACGCAGTGGTGGATACAAAGGAGAAGCGACAAGGCGATCGCTCCCCCACCCCCTTGGGCCTTGTTTTTTACGTTATTCTTATGTTCCTACAATCGTTTGTACATTACTTTAAAATAAAATCCGCCTCCCCAAGAATAACTCCTAGATCAACCACCAATTGGACGGTATATATTATGCACTTTCATTAAAATTTGAACTTAAGCACTTATAAAAAAAATAATAATACGCTTAACTTATTTTCTGCTAATTGCAACTCATTTGATAAACCATGTGTTAAATTTTCCAGCATTTTAACAGGGCCAAAACAATTTTAATCATCAAAACCAAATAAATTCCTAAAAATACCTTAACGATTTCAAATGGCTATCAATAATTAAAAAATTGCCAAAATGTATTGAAAATTGTAACATATCTGAAAAGAGGTGTATATTATAATACTATATATCTAAATAAGTATACAATGAAGCTCCCGACCTATACAATTATTTTTGACTAAATAAACAAAATGCAATATAATAAAAACCGTTACTGTTTAAATGTGACAGTTCAAAGTTTTTCCGAGAATACTAAAAAGAAAATTAAAAAATAACTTTTTCATTGCACCAACGAGATAAAAATGTTTACAAGAAACCGTCACCTCTAAAGTTAATGTTCAGAGCAAAATTAATAGAATAACAATAAAATCTAAAATAAATATTATCTATTATGCAAAAAAATTAGCCTGCAGTAGTTGTTACTAATGTTTCTTGTCGGAAGTTAATAAATACTGAATTATGTTCAAAAATTGTTGCGAAGGGGTGTGATAAACAAAGCCATGTGTTAGGGGTCGAGTTCAATAATTGCAAGGGACATTAATAAAATAAATCTTATAAGTCCGCTCTTCTTTTATTTTTCCAATTTAAGCATTGCGTATATTTATCATAATATAATTCATAACATAAACAAATATTTAATGAGTTAATCAATACGATTAGCCCTCTTGGACCTTAGTACATATTCCCAGAACACAAAATTTAGCTGGCTGCCAAGTTTCAGATTTACGCGTGAAGTCGGCTAACAGTGGTTTAAATAATTTGAACATACCAATATGACCTGCATAATAATGTATGTTTATGCACACATACACCGGAATAATAACTGAAGGGTACAGGAAAAAACCCAGAAAAACCAATTTTTTTCAAACTGAGAAAAACGTATTTTTAATTTAAAAACGTAACAATTTTTTGTTTACAAGGTAAAAAGTTAGGATTAAGTTTAATGTTAAAAAACTTTAAAATGTAGTAACCGCAACATAATAATGTCATGTTATACTATTAACCAAGGCTATAGCCGTGTATCAACCCAACTTACCTGGTTGTATATTGACTATCTATTTTTTTTTTCTTGTATGCTTAAACTTCTGGTATTCATTACTTTCGACAAATCTGTGTTTTTCACCATTTCGGTCGCATAACAAATACGGCACGTCAGTACAAATTATTTGATACCTATGTAGCCATTTTAGAAAAAATGTGACTTTTCTGGTTTTTTCCCTGTACCCTTCAACTATTCTCGTCATTAATCTTCTTTTTTTTTTCTTTTTTTACGTTAAAATAATGTCATTAGAGTTATGCGTTTTGTTTGAACCAATAATTGATTTTATATATTATACCTACATTATTATTACCTGTATATCCTATTATTTATACAGATTTCAAGAACTTATCTAAAACATCAACATTCAAGGTAAACATATTTTGGGAGGCGTTCAATATTCCGCCAGCACAATACTTAAAATCACAACATCTATAAATCCCAACAAGAAAAAATCCCGACCGTTCGAAATTCCAACAATTTAACACGCTTGTCAAACAAAATAATTTTATCGAAAAAAAAAAAATCATATTTATCATTAATTTATTTACCTAGGAAAATGTATTAGCTACAAAAACAACGCAGACTTTTAACGACCTTTTGATACTAATAAATAACACAATATGGGTGTTTTACATGTCATTTTAATAAATTCGGTGTACAGACGAGCTAAAACTTAAGAAAAATTTTAACTGTCGGAATTTTGACCCGGACTAACAATAATGTATCACATGAAATAAATGTAATGTATAATATAATAAATATTATTTGTATAAAACTACAATTGCGATTATATTCAGGATTATGTAGTATGCATGCCCGTTTTCCCGGTGCACCCGACAAAATCAAATTAGTTATAGGTACTTCTAGGAAAAAATGAATTTTACATTAAAATAATATGATACTCTTTTCCAAAAAAAGATATCCGTCCTACATATCTTTACTGACATTACTACAAGAAAAGTGAGCTAATTCATCGGATATTAAGACATTGATGATTTTTTTATGTGTTTGTCGTAGGTAAATCGAAAAAATAAACCCAACGTATAACAGTGCAAGTCCTCAGTTCTCAGTACAAGTTCTCTTTTAATATGGTGAACAATATTAATTTAGTCTAGAGTCTAGTCTAACTAAAATCATTAATACTGTATTACAAATTGTAATTATTTCAGTAAATATAACTAAAATATTCAACATTTTCTTACGATTTAAAATACTTTTTTTAGATTCTGAGTGAAGCGAGGAATGTTTTATTATGTCGCGTGTAAATAACTTTTCTATCAAAAATTGTATTTCATTCGATAACATATACAAGAACGTAAACAAGAATTTTCTCCTAGCATTTTTTATCTAGTTGGTTTATAGGGGATGTCATTTTTTGATTTGCTTTGTAATTTCCATGATAAATCGGAAAAAAACGTAAATTGTTGGTATAATTTTTGTCGATTTCTGGATTACCTGAGCAACAAGAATAGTCAGACGAATAACTAGTACGTTACGAGTATTTTTTTTTTTATAATATTCATGTATCCATTTCCCTATAAACGGAGTGAGTAATTAAAATGATACAAAATAATTCATGAAATGCAGAGGATTTGTTATAGTACACTCCCAAACAAATTGATGGGAACCCATGTATCCATGTAACAGTTTGTTTATTAAATACAAACTGTGCGATCGTTAATGGACTCTTAAAGACAATATCACACACTGCATAAACAATATTAATATTACGGCCCATATTATGAAACATTTATTACTATTTATGCAATATAATAGAATCCTCTAACGCGAGTATACGCACATACGCACAAAAGCACAGACACGAACACACACACCTCGCCTACACTCCCGGGATTTACATAAATAACATCAGTAGGTATAATTGCTATTACTCTGGGAATTGTAATTTTTTAGAAGAATCAATGAACGAGATAAGACACCAGGCCATGATAGAATTACAGAAACTCGTAATGGCTGCCGAAAACCGAATGATAGACCTGGTGGCCGCAGAGAGGACGAAAACGACCGGAAACCGGACAACGGGCACCGCAGCTAGCCTACAGATATCTCCGTCGTTGATTTCCCAATACAACGTAAGTCAGTCTGGCCAGGAAACCGCAGTATAAAAGTCGAAATTAATTTATGTATATAATCTACTTATACTATAGGCCACATGCCCGTGTTGTAATTTAATATTTACGTAAGACATACATAATGTTTTTCCAAAAATTAAATGCAAAAATCATACGTAGGTGCACAGTATTTTTACGCAAACAATTCATAAGAAAATTAACTATACTGCTAAAGGGTGTGCCACTGTTGTAGGTGCGAAGTCGATAAGGTAGGGTACATAAAAATAATTTAATTTATATCTTTACGCAACGATAAACCATTGCTAACGAAACACGATTCTGAGCAAAGTTCGGTTAAACATATTGTGAATAACGTGATTTTTACGACTTTCGGTCAAAATTTGAATTCAAATTAATCATAAAAATAAAGAATATATTGAGCTCGACTTTTTTTTTTTTTTACCACTGAATACAATTTATGATTAACATCGCGTAAAATTGTCAAACAATCAAACTGCTCGGCCGAAACAATGTTATTCACATAAAACCTTAACAAGTTTGCTTATTTAACCACGTCTATTATTATTATATCTATATTTATATATTAGTATCGTTCAAAAGCCTCAGAATCTAATGACCAAGTCGAGTAATAAATTATTTATTAAACGGAATACAAATAATATTATAAATGCGATCATTGTGTGTGATTGTTATCCAAAAATGTAACCAACTATTATTGTAACTAGACCTACGGAAAACGGCTCTGTACGACATGATATACGTATGCATCTATACGTGGCGCTGATAAAACCCATCCTATCTATAATTATTTTTTTTTTTTCAAATAGTAACTCCTAAGGGTTTTGACTTAGAGCCGCCGATCTTGCGCATTTAAATAGGATTGCCAACCTCTACCGCAGTAATAATAATAATTCGTTTTGACTTATTCAACCCGTTTGCAATCCTTAAGGGGTTGAATTTCCAAAACGGCTTATTATTATGATGACGAATCTGAACGACGGAATTGCATGAGCAAACAACGAACGATTTTGGTTTTCGTACGTAAAACTGAACGGTAGGTAACTTTAGGAGAACATAGAACAAATGTTATTATCAATAGAACGGCGGATATACAGCAGTTGAGAGGGGGGAGGGGAGCGCGCGAATATCCAATCCGCGTAAAGCTATGGGATACATAATAATTTCTTGAGTACGAGGGTTAATCAAAACGTATCGAGACTGATAATATTACTCGGAAACCGAGCGTTGAAGAGCAAAACGATTTGTAAACCTAGCTTCTATGACTTATACTGAGCACATATATTCGTATGAAATCTCTATAAACTTCTTCGTTTTGATTTGACGATATTTTTCTAAAATTCGTTTTTCACGTTTGGCTATTTCGTAATGAATCCAAAAGAAGCGGAACTCGTTGCCACTCGAGGGCACATTTTCAGTTTTTCAATTGATATTTAATGGCAAAAACCATGAAACGTTGCATCCCTCTGAAACTGGAAAAAAATGCGGACAAATTTTCTAAAATCTCCAAATCTGTCACTCTTCTTTTGGGTTTATTTTGGGTTTACCGCCAAACTCGAAAAATATATTTTACAAAAATATCAGTGAAATCAAACCGAAGAATTTTATAGAGAAGCAATAAAAACAAATGTACTCAGAAAAATTCATAGAAGCAAGTGATACCAATCCTACTGCTCTTTGATGCTCCTTTTCCGAATGATACTACCAGTATTGATACTTTTTGATTAGCCCTCGTATATACATATAATATTCTTTAATACTCTCGGTTGTGTGACGACGACCTGTTGTATATGTCTAAACCAATAGGTATACAGTGCGATCATTTTTCAGGTAACATTGAATATTTCGACTGGATGACATTGTATTTTTTAATTCGATTTTCGGGTGTTGATTGCAAGATGTACCAGTGGTGGTCAAATGATTTCGCCGTGAGGGAGTGGGAGGATAAGGATAATTTTTAAGAACTAATAATAATTATTATTATTCAATAGAAATAATAATTGAGTAGTAAATTTCTTTTGGAAATAATTTTGGGATTAATGATGGTCATTGCGGTCCTGTGCACTAAAATATTAATTTAAATTTTGTCAATAGCAATTAATTTGTTATTTTGTTATTGTGTTAATTTTATTGCAAATATTACAACAAATTAAAAATTCAAATATTATGGTTCAGCTGTTGTTTGGACTAGTTTGAAATTAAAAATTAATCATTTATCAAAACTAAAAGAAATCTGCCAATCGGTCCTTATGTGACATAATAATGAATTATTCCAGCTGTATTTTCAATGTAATTTTTTGATTTCCACTCAATACTAATCATTAGTATAATTTACACGATAAAACGATTAATCGTGTTAATAATAATAATAACACGTTAATAAAATTACGGGTGTTTATAGAAAGAAGGTTTTTTTCATAATTCGGCATCACAGCAACCCTGCTTCTGTAACGCTATGCCTTATGACAGCGGTCACCAACCTTTTTAGTTTTGCGGACCAATAATTTTGTAAAAAAAAAAAAAAAAAACTTTGAGGCCCACTAAACTAATATAAGGGTAAAAATAAAAACACCTAATACATACGTATGACCAATATATCAATATGAAAAATATTTAAATTTATATGTCCTGACACGTACGTACGTATGTACACATAGTACATACGTAACTAGGAATACATACAGTACAAGAAAAATTAAAAATAATTTTTTATAAAAATAAAATAGAAGTTTATTATTGTATTCGATCGCGGTTAAAGTTATATTACGAGCAATGCAATTTTTTACATTGTTTTTCTCCCTGCACGAGGGTTTAGCTAATGAGTTTAGCGCACCGTTTCCATAATCCATGTCGAGCATGATGAAATTATACGATAAAAGTAACAAAAATATTCTAGAATACTAGATAATGGTAAACGACAATCAAGAAAATTGTACGATAGCGACAATTGTGTGATTATTACCAAATCTCGATCGAAATATTTATATTTTATTAATGTATTTATATTCCTATTATGATAATGTAAATAATATAAAATTTACCGACCCTGGTACCACGTTGCCCGCGGTCCACGAGTTGGGAATCACTGCCTTATGGTGTATCAACACGTTCACAAAAGATATGCATTGTACAGGCGCTGGAACACCAAGATCCAGCCCCCGAAACCAGTTTTGTTCTGTTTAATATTTTTAAATATTGTTTTCTCGTAATAGTTCTAGAACCCCGCAGAGTTACGGTGCTTCTACTATATAATTATTAATTTTTTTTTTTCAATACATTTTTATTTTTTTAAAAAAAAAACCTTTTTTACAAAATCCAAGATAAAAAAAAATAATAATAATAATATTATTTCGAAACGGAATTCGGGTTCAACAAATACGCGATAGTGAATATTCTTAAAAAAATCAAATAAAACTCTCGGATTCAATGAAAACAATTTGTTAAAAAGTCTTAACGAAAAAAAAGAAAACTATACAAATATCGAAGACGACAAAGGGCGTCGGATCTTCGGGTTACGTCCCGTATGTCCCGTCCGCCCTCGGATCGCAGATCCCGCTTATTATCGTACTACATAAACATAACCCATACTGACCGCCGGATAGTGAGGGATCGGGGGGGGGGGATGGATTAAAACACCGTAAAATATGGTAATTTTTTTCTTTTCGATATTTGTTTAGTGCAGTTCCTTCCGGTACTCCCGCGTAAGGAAGTCGTGCACGGGTATCGTCGGGAAAACCGATGACGAGAAATATCTTTTCGGTCCGCGAGGGATACGGCGGTATAGGTATACGTTTAATATTATGTGCGTCCCCCCCCCCGCCTATACCGAAACGTCCCATAACCCATTAACGCCGCGCCAGAACTCCGTAGCGCAATATTTATCCCGGTCGAAACTTAAAACTTTGCGGCGGTACGCAGTTCTTCTATTATCGTGTACGGGCGCGCGAATTCGCCCCGTCACTTTAGCGGGAAAGTTTTCTCGCGTGCGAGAGCCGCGATAACTCCGCGCTCGGCCGCCGCCGTCTCTTTTTCTCTACCGCGCGTTTTCTCTTCCCGGGCGCGTTCGATTTGAGATCCGACGGAATCCCGGGCGCGAGACAGACGACGTTGGGGGGGGNGGGGGGGGGGAGGGGAGAGAGAAAGAGCCGTTGGATGGGGGGGGGCCCGTATACGCGTTACAAGGTATACGCCGCGCGTATTTAATAATACCGTCGGTATGCGGGGAGGTAGGTAAGTGCGCGTGCGTGCGTGCGTGCGTGGCGCGCGCGCCGACCAAAGGCGGTATAAAGAGAGAAACCCCGTCATCGCCGCCGGGAGAAAGAAAGACGGCGGAGGGGTGCGCGGGACGGGAGATAAGAGAGCGAGGAGGGCGGCGGCCGCCGCGAATAAGAGAGCGAGGCGCGGGATAGCGGCTCCGGCGCTCGAGACTTTGACACGGAAATGTCGTCGGAACTTTGCGCGCGTATATAGAAAATTAAATCGGTGCGGGCGGGCGGCGGCTGCTGCGGCGTTTTCCATGATGGCTTCTTCTTAAAACCTACCCGGCGACCCGGCGTCGCGGGGCGCGAGGGTGGAGCTCCGCCGAGTATCTCGGGCATTCTTATTGGCCCGAAGGATTGGCGCGCGCACGCACAGCCTCAGCCGCCGAGTTTTCCCGCTCCGAGTCGTCCGTGCCGCCCGCTCGCCGCGGATCTGTACGACCGCGTACGGCGCCGGCGGGCGGGCGCGCTCGTGTTCCGGGCGTTTCGCGCGCGCGTTAAATTAGAATTTCCCCCGTCTTTCGGCTCTCTCTCTCTCTCTCTCTCACTCTCTCTCCCCCCCCCCTCTCGTCTTGACGCGGCGCGCCCGCACGTATACGTATACATACGTATATATATGTATATATATTTACACACACACACACACACACACACACACACACACATACACACATATATACACAATTTAATAATGCACGCTAAGACGCGCGGCTCGAAAGTAGACCCGCAGGGATCCTTTGTTCCTACCGAATAATCTCGTATAATGTATACGCACGTATATACGTATATATCCACGGGTACCTTATATACTTAATACAAAACCCGAAGACATATACACACCCCTGCGCGCGCGCGTATATATAGTTATATATACGTACACGTATACCTACCCGTCGACGTTCGTCCTCCCCGCGCCCGCGCCGCGCCCGCCCGCCGTCACCGGTCCGGAACCCGGCATGTCAAAGCCCCCGGCCGCCCCGCGAGTGTACCGCGGCCGCCCGCAACATCGCGCTGGAAGAAATCCGAGTCCTCCGCCGCCGCCGCCGCCGTCTATGCGTCGTGTACACGTATACGCGTCCCGGTATAGCCGTGTACGCGTAAGTATAGCGCAGTCGCTTCTAATTAATATTTTGCTCGGCTCGTTTTATCGCGAACGGATCCCTCCCCGACGGAGCTCCGCATCTCCTCTCCCGCACGCCCGCCCCGCCCCGCTCCGCTCGCTCGATCCGACTCTCGGCGGCGGCGTCGGCGTTTTCGGCTCCTTTGCATCGCAAAATAATATTCATACGCGCGACGAGCGCATTATGCCGCACGGCAATAATATAACACCTATAATGTACCTACGGCCTCGCGTGTATAATAACGTATAACGTACCGCGTGTGATAATAACGTTACACCGTACACCGCCGCGATCTCGGAATAATAACGCGCGGAGGAAATCCGGAGAAAAACAAAGACAATCCTATGTTAACTGTGTTTCGATGCCGTCGACCCGCCATTCGATAAGACATACTTTCAGTATGAACGCGTAGCGAGAAATCTCAAGTTAACTGTGTGCCATTTTATTTCTACCACAGAATCATTTTTTTGACCAGAAATCCCGCCCCAGACGAAAAACGACAAGACAATTGTCGACACGACAATTATTTTGTTGCTTTTCGGATCTAGTTAATGCAATTTTTTTTATTGTTCAAACAGTTTTCATATTATTTGGGAAAAACCGAGTATGCGATCACGCGAAAATCGATACTCTATGACCTGAAAATGTATGGCTTTATATAAAAAAAATGTTTTCTATGGTCTAAAGGTGACAAGTTGGGTAAATACGATATCGATGGAAATTTAAAGTATATCTGTAAGCAACGTTAAATTATTGCTAATGATAACACGATTTTGAGCGAAGTTTAGTTGATAGTGTTGCTTTTTCAAAAATATATAATATTGCATATTATAATAAAATGATTACAACAATAAGCGTTTCCATGATAACGAAAAAGATTAAAATAATTAAAATTTAATTTTAACAAAAAATAAATATAAACGGTCGCCAATCAAAAACCTTATCTTTCGATATTTTTAACCTTAAGAACCAGGTTTTTCTCAATTTCTCAAATATTAATGATAATTTCAAAAAATTACCTATTTAATGTGCCACCCAGAGAACATTTCAGGAAAGGTGCTTAACTTGATAATCGCAGTAAGCTTTCTGGTAGAAAAAGTCTTCACATTAAAAAAGTAAAAAAATTGACGTCATTGTAAAACCAATACATTCTTCGCTAAATTCATCATCTAAAGTGTATAAAAAAACAGAGCTAGATATTTTCGACTTGGATTTATTTTAATTTAGAGAAACTAGTACAGAACGGTTATAATTTGTAGTTGGTATCGATTTAATTATTTTTACAGATTACTCAACAGAATATCCAGTGATTTTAAACATACCACGTTAGTTTTTCCTTGTACATTACTATTTAAATAGTTTTACACAGTAAATACTTATGTAAAGAACTCAAGATCATTTTAAGTTTATAATCAAATTTATTTTAATTTTTTGAGTCGATAAATTTTCGTTTTTTTCAAATATGTCGTTAAAGTTGCCTAGTCTAAACTCCTTAAATATTGGTTGTCCGACCACCTCGTAAAAGGACGTTAGCCGACCGTTATTTCAGGCGTTGTGTATAGGCAGTTCAAACGACACTAAATTCGAAAATAATCTCATTCACTTTCGAATCAATGCCATGTTGTGTATACCGCGTGCGAATTTTTTTTTGTTTTATCATAATAAAACAAACTGTTATATTTACGAAACGACGACTTGCGTGGACAAGAACCACTCGGGCTAAAATAAAGTTTTAATTTAAAAACACAAATGTTTACCGTTAAAAAAGGATGAAGTACGATGGTTTATTTTTTTGGCCGTCAGTTCTATAAAAAAAAGTTATTCAACTTTAGAATAGCTTAACTTGTCCGATTTGAAAAGAACGATTGGTAATACCGAAAAAATATACCCTATGTTCTTGTCCGAGGATCTTTTACCTATGCAAAACGATTTTTACAATCAAACTGACTGATGGTGTCAGATGAAGAACAATAGAAAAACATACAAAATTCGTGTGATGTATTTTATTATATTTTCCACTCGAAATTAAAAGCAAACCCCTTGGCTTGTAGTACCTATTACTCGGTTATTATTAACACGATTTTGCAATGGAGGCACAAATATTTTAATCCTTGTTTTGCGAAATATTTAATGTAGTATTCGGATATGTCCGAAAAGTAGACACGCGGTTTCCATATAATTCGATTAAAATCGTTTTAGTGATTTTAGTGTGTAAAGGACATTTTAATCATCCGACCAAACAGCGAAAGGAATGTTTAACTGAAATTCGTATTTGCGCATCGGACAGTTAAAGCGATTCTTGGTATGGCCCTCCTCTATACGAAGAAGTTTATTATCTGGTTTATCATTCGGTAAAAATCTGCAGTGTAATAACACATTATTGAAATATAATTAAAACGCGCTCAGTGGCGGTCGAATTATATTATCATGGAGTGGATAACGATAATTCTTTAACAGTTATTTTTATTTCAGTTTTACAATATTCAGCGAAAATATATATTTTTATAATAACTTTTGACGGTGATAATTATTAGTTCGTTGAAAGGAATTATCCGCGGAAAAAAAAATAGTTTTCCCATAGGGACTTCGACAGTTAATTCTTCGTAACGAAAACAGAAAAAAAAAGCTGTCTTAGGATAATGAGGACGGATGCAGCCACTGTTGTTGGTAAGAAATTGAGAAGGTAGGATGTAGGGGGTAAATCAATTCGTATCTGTAAGCAACGATAAACCATCGCTTACTAAAAATGATTCTGAGCGGAATTAATTCGATTAAGTGATACTTTGCCAACAATATGTATGTTATATTTTGGTAAAATAATAACATAGGCATTATATATTTTCTTTAATAATATTTGTTTAATATTGTACGAGTACTTATTTTCCTGTTTTTCTTAAGGTTTTACAATTTTTTTCCCGGCTTTTCTTATTTATTGAGAAAACTCCTGGAGAATGTCGAATACTGACTTTCGAGGAGTACCTCCCAAGTGAAATTTAATTTTAGCAAAAATGTTATCATTGTAAACCGGGGCAAAATTTATGGTAGACAAATTAGGCATAAAAAAATTAGGGATAAAAAAAATAAAAAATAAATAAATATTTTTGTAAAATCATAAACTTTTTCGCTTCTCTCAGAATCTAATATAGGTATGCGTTGTATAAATAATAGCTAGGTATTAAAAAAAAATTGTGAGAGATTTACCTCCTTGATCTACCTCGTAAATACGCTACCGTCGTCAATATTATGCGTATATTTCCGAACGCATAAAAAAATTAATATTTATTATAGAAATTATACAGCCCACACAGACGATGTGAAAATTGATTTCTACGAATTATGGTCGTGTCTAAGCACCGCATAATAATTATTCTGTTTCCAATAAAACCGATTACCCGGCTCGCGACATTTACAATTTTTTCCTACCATCGCTACAATAACGGACGCCTCGCCGTTTAGCATTTGTGAACTCGTTGGGCATCTAGTAAATGACTTCTATATAGTACGATGCCATTTGCAAAACGAACGTTTACTACTGACGGAAACCATTTGCTGATTGTTGAGTACGTATGCTATACGGTCTGTTTATTAAAAGGCATTTTGAAAATATAAAATTGATTTTATTTATTTCATAAACGACGCGATCGAGTGGATTTTGTGTCAACAAATGAATCGTATCTTCGTGTTTACAACGAAAACATCAGGTATACAAACCGAAAGCTCGTTTTATTTCGCGCGTTTGACACCATAATATTATATTGTGGTCCGTCACTCGTTATTTTAATTTTATTGCAATATTAACATGGCGATCACGTTGCGAGTCGTCGGCTAATGAACCAGAGCTGTTTTGTTTTCATTATACTTTTGTGACCGACCCATCACTATAGCGTCAATATGTTGAGAAGGGTTACTATACCGAAATAAAAATTAACGTCATACAAGTAATTAAAAAAGGGAGTGAGAGTGGGTTAATGAAATTGATAATAACAAAATCCCTCGTTTTAAATTGTGAGTAATGCGAGGGATCTTTTGATTTTACTATATGACGTGTATTTTTTTTTTTTGTGTGTAAACAAGTTTTCTCCTAGAATATATCAAGATACTTTTTTTGTTACATTTTAGGTTTAGTTAGTACTTTAAAAACTGGTTTTTTAGTTTAAACACGATAAAAAGATTATTAATAAGGTTGTTATTGGCAAAAGTTTGAATTTATTTTGGATTTTGAGTGAAGCGAGGAAAGTATTGGTTTTACAATGACGTTTATTATTTTTTTATGTGAACACTTTTTCTACTAGAAAGCCTACTTCGATTATCAAGTATAGCACCTTTTATGAAAGGAAATATTCATTGGATGGTACATCCAAAGAAATCATTTTAGATTCTGAGTGGAGCAAAGAAGCTTATAGTTTTACAAAAATGTTTATTTTTTTAACTGTGCATAACTTTTTTACCAGAAGATTTGTTCGGATTTCTGTGTGTAGCAACTTTACTGAAAGAAAATCGGCGTGGGAAGGTACTTTAGGGAAGCAATTTTCTCAAAAGTTTTCTCATGAAATTTGAAAAACCGGAAAATATTGGAAAAGTAGATATGAACTAAAATATCTTACGGCCTTCTTTTTTCGTGTACAGAATTTTTGTTCCAGAAACTTTGATCTAACTTTTTAATATAGCAATGTTTCTAAAAGGTAATTTTACTAGTGAGGTACTTTAAAGAGATCATTTTCCGATTTTCCCAAGAGTTTTTCCAGCAAATGTGAAAAACCGGGATTAAACATTAGAAAACCTGGAAAAAAATAGGAAAACTGGGAAAATCGATACAACATTAAACAAATAGTGTTAAAGAAAATATATCAGATCTATTTAATTATTTTAATATAATATGGAAATATATGGATATATTGTAATATATATAATGGATATATTGTTGACAAATTATCACAATCAACTGAATTCCACTTAGAATCGTTTTTTCGTTAGTAATTGCTTAAAGATATACATTAAATTCCGTCTGTATCCTACCTTCCTAACATCTCACCTACAACAGTGGCTGCACCCATGTGCGAAGTATATCCGTTCTTTTTCGTTATTATTATGTAATCTCTCAATTTTTTTTAAACAATCAATGTTGTTGTGAAAACGTACATTGTTTAAAAAGCAATACTATTGACTAAGCTCCGCTCAAAATTGTTTTTATTTAGCAATGATTAGTTGTTGCGTTCAGATATAAATTGAATTCCTTTCTATATCTTACTTTTTCAACTTCTCATCTACAACCACATCCATAGTAGTCCACTCGCGATGTGAAGTATATCCGGCTGTTTTTTTAAACGTGTATTTATGTATATTAATTTGTGTGAGTAATAGCAGAATAATTATTTTATTGGTTACCTATGGTAATAGTTTTGTGTTATATTTTAGATTGAGATATCAATAAAAAATAAAACAGAAATTATAACAGAAATAGCTAGTAAACACAAGTAACAGCTCCAGTGGAGTTTTGAATCATTAGAGTAGAAATACATTAAAATTACAGACCCTTCCATTTAATCTGACAATCCAAATTAAAATAACTTAAAATGTGATTTATCTTAGTTAATGTGTAAGAAAAACGAATGAAATAAATGATATTCCATTCTAGATTCTGAGTCTTACGAAAAAGCTTTAGTTATAATATAAAGTGTGTATATTTTTCTTGGAAAATACTTTTGAGATTAATAAACAAGTTTTTTTACTTTATCCCTTTAAAAGATAGGAATTTATACCTGATTACACTTTATTTATTTATTTTAAATTGTTTTCCCAAAATTATTGCTTTTTATGTTTTTTTTTTTTTTTTTGTTTTAAACACATATTGGTTAGACAAAATCACACAGCTTTTCCCATAGCATTTCAAAAGATATGGAATTTCAGCCCAATGGTACTTTATTTGAAACATTTATCTACATTTTTGGCAGTTTACTCCTAGATTTTTTTTTTTTTATTATTTGTTATGTCATTTGTTGATTTATTTATTTCTTTGGCAACAAGGGAAAAATAAAGATTTAGTCTACTCCACTCAGATATATTTTTCGTTTACGATGGTTTATCGTTTCTTACAGTATATAAGTTAAATAATCCCAACTAATATCCCAACTACCCATCTAAAATTATCAATTTTTTTTTTAAACTATAGATAGGTAATTATTTGCAACATTAAAGGACTCAATAAGTATTAGAATTCATTTTTTTCAATAATCATTTAATAAATTTAAAAATTTAAAATATCAAATTTAAGTACTAAATTTAAAAAAAACTCATTTAATATTAATATACAAATAAAAATGAATTTTAAATATTGGAATGTGATATAAATGTATAATACAATTCATTGTGTATATTTATTTTTTTTAATATGAACTAATTATTATTTTCTACGAAGATTTTGAGTAAAACTGATTTTGTTTTTAGCAGTAATAATATTATATTGAATTTAACATTTATGAGCTAAAATAGTGGAATTAATTAGATCAGAGACGTAGGGAAGAGTTATCCACGAAAATTGGATTTGATATATTTGATATATGTATTACCCTTCCCTACACCACTGAAGTAAATATTAAACTACTAATAATAACTTATTTGTAGTAAGTATATCTAGTATTAATGCTATGTGCATCAAAATATTTAGAAAAGCGTTATTTTATTATTTTCTGTTTTGAAAAGCGGGAGGTTGCCAAAAGTCATAAAGGAAAAGTGAGTTAGTTTTGAAAATATCGTTAAAATAAAGCGTAAACAATTCTAAAATTATTAAATATCGATTTTACTCGAAATATGTATGCATATAGTATGCATACATATGTATGTATTACATACACGTGGGATCGTAAAAAAATTCATCTTTTATAAAAATTAAAGTAGGTCCTATAAAACATTATCAAAACGAAATGTTTCGTAATAAATTTGTATAAATGATATGTTGACTATTCTTTTAAGTGAACCATAATAATTTGAATACTTTTTGATGGATGTCGCTAACCGATCTATGACTAGAGAATAGTATATTCTATGTAACGAACGACTATTAGTTTGGATACCTATTCATTATTTAGAATTTCTGAAACTTTTGGCTGTCAAGGTCCCTCTAGTTTAACAAATATTACGATAAATTACTACAAATGTTTGTCTTCATAATAAAAGCTGGATCATTCGGAATACCGTTTGCTGTTGTAATATCCTTGTTCCATTTAAAAATAAATATAAAATGTAAGTTTAATTTAAAATTATTCTTAGTAATATAACATTAAATTGTTAATAACAATTAACGAACCATTTATAATATAATTTGGTCATTGTTATCAAATTCAGTTGTAAAACTGTTACTATATCAAACTGCTTATCTTCATTAGCTGGAAAGCCGAAAAATACTTTTATCATAATCATCTTACCATCAAGTTGAATTTCACTTATACATACTCGTTCTTTCGAGAAATAATAATGTCAATGAGCTAGTCGAATTTTCAACTAATATCCGGATAATACCCAGTGACATTTCTATGACAGTCTATTGTTCAGAGTTTTTGTATCGGGATTGATTTCGATAGAAATTATATACGGTTTTCTACTGAAAACGAGAAATGTTTTAAAAGTGCTCGGGTCTGTGAGAAAGAGACGCAAGTGGATATAGCTCATCTACAATCTTAATTTTTGTTCCCTTAATAATTATTTCTATTGGAACGGAAGAATGAAAGGTACATTTTCAAACGATGACATTTTGAAAAAAATCAAGTGTTACTTTAAGAATTTTTCATGTTCCAACTATAACTTGTTATCATTAATATATATATTTTTTATTATACTTTTGGCCTTTCTGATAATAAATTAAGTAGTTTACCAAAAGCTAAACACCTTTTTTTTTTTTAGGTGAAATAAGAAACTATTTTTATAAAAATAAAATAGATATGCCAATTAATAATGTAAATTAAATACCTATACATTTTACTGCGTGTATAGGTTTATTTAAGGTATATAGAATAAAAATATAAACAAGAATTAAGTTTGCTAGAGTATTGTTGGTTTTGGTTATTTTTTTGCGTAAATTGTTAATTTTAAAATGTATTATGCTTCAACAGTGGTTTAAGGAGGATTTTGGATCTCTTTTTTTGCACTCTCCACCCGTTAGGTTCAGCTAAATAATATTGAAAGGTTCGTTATTTTTTTAAAAAAAACACATAGTCTCTCTTAAAATTTTTCCAATTCGAGCACTGATTATAGTCAGGTACGGGCAAGATATTTTACCAAAGTATATATATGATACTTGATGTTAGATACATTGATATCAATATTGCAGTATAAGATACTCGATAATTCCTAGAACTGTGTCGCGATACAATTGTATCTGAGACGCGTGTATAAGATATTGTGTCGAATTTACTGTCCAACCGTGGGTATAAGTCATATTATAATAAGTTTTCTTGCACAATAACAATACGCCAAATATAAGACAATAATATTTATTGTGGATGTGATACCGTCACAAACGAAAATTCTGTGGTGTATGTATATTTGCGTTGGAAGTTTTCGGAGAGCGCTCCTGTAGTGATCCGTCTCAGAGCGAAGATGGCAGTATCGTCGCTTCGTTACGCCAAAAATGTACCATAGATGGCAGCACGCAATGATGTTGTAGCTGTTATGTTGTCTAAAAAATAAAAAATAAATTAATTAATCAACATATTTTAATAGGTTTCCGATACATAATTTAATACCCGTTTAAACTTATAGAACCGCATTAGAAAATTAAAAAAGCCGGCTGAACGGTTAGATGTAGGTATTGATTTAATACAATTTTTAATTTGGATGCAATTTTTGTGAGCAAAAATATCCTCTCTTTATATTCATCATTATGAATATATTTTTTATTATCTGACAGAATCGATTTACCAGCAATGATCGAAAAAATCTTTCTTCGACTTGTCATGACGTATTAACTTTGTTCTTGGTGTTGTGGACGAGATAATAGAATTTTGTTGATTTTCTAAGAGAGGCTTATTATTTTATTTGTGCCTCTCACGTTACATTGCAATACAAACGCAAATTATCATTTTATTGATATTGACATTATTCGCCTCGCTTTCTACTTCTAAATGTTGTCAAAATAACCAAGCAAGTTGAACATAAGAGGTTTTAGGAGACTAATTAAAATACAATTTTGTGCAAAACTAGAAGTGATCAGTATACGCGTATCGTGTCGAAAATCGATTTTTGAAATTCAATGCTAAGTCTACGGAAAATAATTTTATTTGACACATTTATCTATTAGAAACCACGCGTTCTATTCCTAATTTTTTTTTCGACTGTATGTACCTGGTGTGGATTTATTGTTGGATAAATATATCCCGTTACAAACTTAGTAATATTATTTATTCCATAGAGCAGTGCCTATTTATATTATGTTATAGTATGTTTAAGGGGAAAGGGAAAATTACTTCACCATTCGAAAAAATGTATTCAGTCACTTACGGGGATTTCCGCGGAATTGTCGCTGGTCTAATATAATGTCCTAATTACGATGAAAATATTATAATACAATCGTAATTTATCGGAGGAGAGGGAGAGTGGGCCACTGCTTCCCAGTCTTTTTCGACTGGGAAATTTTAAGTAGACTCACTTAAAACCATCAATTTTACTCTGTTATCCAATCGACGATGTACATAAGACTATATTTGTATAATTAAATTTTAGTTAAAAATACTTAATTATTGTTTTATTTCGAAATACATAATATAGTATATCGTATTAATGATAGTTTTACATTACCATAATATTTTCATTTTAGATAGGTTGTTTTTGGTTAATCATAATTAATCGAATCATCGGCGCCGAAGTCCTAAAATTTCGGTTAAAATACACTTCAAATGGTCCTAATAACTAAATATAGCCTATTTGATGTCAAAAATTATAGTTTGTGTAGGAATAATTTCTGTAATAAAATATTTATTCGGCTTTGGCAATCAAATTTTGGTCCAAAATGAAATGGTCTTAAGCTTAATTCTTAAAAGGTGTCGGGCCAAGGCCCGATTTTATTATAGGATTTAACACCACTGCACTGAATGAACTATTGTTTATACTACTGTGTCTACTGTGTCAAAAACTGTCTAACTAATTGCACTATTGTCGTGATTATTAACACGATAACAGTGATAAAAGCTGAGAGTTATTTGTGATAATAGTAATTTGTGTACCGGTGGGGGGTAGTGATCTGTTTACATTTTATTTTCAATCTAATTCGTTCTGTACTTAATATGAATTCAATAATTAATTTATCAATAAGCACCTGTTCTATAGTATGTTTGTACATAATATTTATTAAAATTCTAATTAATTAATTATATTTAACATAACTTACTCTTATAGCTTTATTATAAAAATAAACTTTTATCAACGACGACTTTCTCCCTTCCCTTCTAAAAAAAAAAAACACATTATTTATACAAATGGATCTACTATGGTGACGGCTGCACACGATACCACACGCGCACATACACACACACACACACACACACACACACATACATACATATAGAATCAAATACGTTTGAGTTATGTACAAACTCCGCAGGAGCGCGCCACTATTATTGGTTGCACTAAAATAATATGGCCGTGTGATATCAATGATATTTTATACGTATCAACAATGTATTATAGTCATTTTTCTGAAGTTTGAGTACATTAGACAAAATAATAATTATTATTTTTACCACGCAATAATTTATTTTCGTGCGTGCATTTAATACTATATAAAGGAGAGGCGAACACAATTAAAAAAACTGTATTACTTAGTTATGTCTGAAAAACTAAAAAAAAAAAAAAAACAATAAAATACATATAGTAATATCTATATAAGGGTAAAAAAAAAAAAATTGATAAAGAGGTAAACTCTAATAATCCAATATTGTCAATGAATACATATACTTATTTAAAAAATTGGCCAACGACAGTTACCTCCTAGAATATATTATATTCTCTGTAACATACACCTAAGTAGGTTCAAAATCCAGACCGATGTGAAGGAACTCAAAATATAAAATGTTGACTTCAAAACTGTTTTAAATAGCCAAAAAACTGACAAAAAAAAAATTGTTTGAAATGTTTTTAGTTTAGTCAACTATAGGAATACTTAATTTATTAATTAAAAAAAACTAAAATAATGGGTTATTTCCAATTATAGTAGTTGACAATATATTATATTCGAATATCTTTTTAGTTTTTCGTTATTTTCAGGAGCATCGAACTGAGGATTTCGAAAAATGACAATTCCCTAAATACACTTCAAACATATCGTTTATTTTAACAATGACTGACGAATTAATAAATTTTTGATGAATTCCCACCCACCAGAAAAAAAAAAAAAGAAACCGTTTCGCAGGAGAAAAAAAAATGCGACTGAACAAAAAAAATTAAAGTTTACATTACGTGTACTTCACAGGTAGGTTTCAATGGTTAATAAAACACAAAAGTACCTATACCCAAACATAATACATGTATGAGTTAGCTGTTATTTTGGTTACGTACAACGGTACAACAGCTGTGGTTAATTTTTAACGTGTTTAAAAATTATTATGAAAAATCGGGAGATTCCGTTGTGTGCGCAAGTTCATAAAGCAGTGTATTTCGTTGTTTACTTTTACTTCAACGACTGAGAGTGCATAGTAAATTACGTAACATTATTATAACATTCGCGTACACCCTCCAGAAAACAGGGGCGATGAATTACGTAAGTAATTGCGTTTTATCCGAAATCTGTTTGTGTGAAGTTTCATAATTACGTGAAGACAAGGCGTAAAGAATCAAATGCACATCCGGTTCCGAGTAAGCGATCGCCGCTGTAAGATTCGTCCTGATTTGTTGAAAAAAAAAACCGTTTAAAACTCGCTAAAATAAAATTATATTTTAATACAATGCGTGATTTATAATTTCAGTCAATATAGTGCCTTAAAATTAATTATTTTAAAAGTATTGTTTAAAAAAAGCGCGCCTCCAAAGAGCATGAGCATGAGCATTAGATACTTGCAATTAAAAAAAAAAAAAAATAGACAAAATATAAGGTAAAAATCAACGGAAAACGACGCGGATAATTAAATTTTATTTAATATTTTTACAATAATATGACACATATATTGTTGACAATGAAACACTAAAAAGTGAACTTCGCTCAGAATTGTTTTTTCGTTAGCAGTGGTTTATCGTTGCGTACAGATATACATTAATATACATCACGTCTGTATCCTGATTTCCAAACTTCCTATCTTCAACAGTTTCTGCACTCACATGCGAAGTATGTTCGGTTTTTCTTGTTTTTTTTATTTGATTTTAAACGAACACACTGTTTCCGCAATATTTTCCGCGGACCATCTACGTCAATACGTTAAACGACAGTCAACGCTATTTTCCGGACGGCTTTGCTCGTAACGAAATTAAAATCAGGCCCTGATTTACGGCTCTTTCCACTCTGTGAAAAAAACAAAAATAGTATACTTTATATTTTTGGTAGATGTACGACAGAATGTTTAATAAGTAATTTTTTTATTACTGATTTAATTGTAATATTATGTTTCTATTGTTTTCTTTTAACTCGAATGAGTTCTTCTTTAACTCACGAAAAGTTGAATTCTTTATTGTTACCGCAATCAATCATGATATTACCAAACAAATTGCAAAACATTATTGCTGAATTTGCAAAAAAAGATTAGGTTATAAGTTATGTGAAGTGAGAAATTAAATTTAAAAAAAAAAAATGTTTGTGATGTAATTTACCTCTTAAATTTTGTTTTTATTTTTAACTTTTACCAATTTTTTTTTTGAATTTAAAAAGGCTCTTTATATCAGGCCCTCAATAAAACATGTGTGCTCGTTACTCTCTGTTTCCATCACAATCCTTATCGTAGTTAATTGTTTTCTCTTATTATCCCTCGTATTATTATTTCTTTTAAAGTTGTTTTCTTTTCCCGTGAAAACCAAATTAATTGATAATAATTGTTTTTTAGTCTGTCGCCAAAGTAACCAATGAATAAATTTAAAAACCCAGCTGATATGGTGGACGGGTGCGGTCATTATTGTAAGTGGGTAGTTGGGAAGGTGTGCTACTTAAAGTTATTTAATTTATGCACGTAAGCAACGATAAACCATTGCTAACGAAAAAAAATTTAGTAGGAAGTTCGGTAAGACATACTATGAAAGGTCGTAGTTTTTACGATTTTTGTCAAAATTTGATCTTAAAACGCTTAGGAAAAAAACAAACAAACGTAATAAACTCAAATTTATTTTTTTGACTGCTAATTGTAAAACTTATAATGCACCTTGTGTTAAATTTTCAAGCATTTTTCTTAAATCATATATACCTAATAAAAATACATATAAAAACACGAAAATATTAAGTATCTACAAATAGCCTAAAAATAGTTATAGATTATTTTGTAAATTTTACCCCGGGCAAGTTGTCGTAAATGTTAATTAATTTTAATTTTTCTTAATTATTATGAAACATATTTTAGTTATCAAATAACGACTTGATTTATCGGTAACTGTATATTAAAAGGAACTAAATTGATATTTTGTCATTTTTAAATTGGAGCAGTATTTCTAGTAGAAACCATAGTTTGCAGTAATTAAAAACAATGAAATCGGCAACAACACGGCACGCCATAAATATTTACCGTTTAATCTATAATTTTGAATCCAGTTTTCCAAATTTTTTTAAAAACCCATCGAAAAATCAACAAATTACCTCATTAATGCATCAACTAGAAAAAATTTCCTTTCTGAAAAGTCATAATGTCACTATATTCCATACACTGGAGAAAGTTTTATTTTCGAAAAGTTGTTAATAGTCAGAAAAAAAACACACACACACACACACACACACATAGATAATAAAACCGATAGATACGCTCCGATTTTAAAAATAAACAAAAACAGTTGCCAATGATAATCTCACTATTAATCGTTTTTAACTTAAAGAACCAGATTTTCTTTATTTTCTCGAATATTAACGAATATTATAGACAATACGTTTTTAAAAACCAATATTTACAGAGCCAAAATGCAACGAAAAAAGGTCAAAAATTAACCACCGCACTACGTTAGCTGCAACGCGCGAAAAGAAATTTATCGAACTGCGGTTTCCCGCTTTAACTATATATACGGATTTGTCCGGCAACAACATAAAATTTCGTCAGAGGATCGTTCGCATCCGGTTGACTTTTTGATCCGGACATTTTTACCTCCGGACATTTCGGTAGAACGGCTGCGGCATTTACTCGAGCCGTTCTTACCAGAGCGTACGGATTTCATCACCCTCGGCTGGAATATTACCGGCGCAAAGTGGGCCCAGAATATAAAATAATTGGACGAAAATAGAAAAAGAAAAACATTTTGATAAATGATTATTTAATGTTAATAGTTAGACAAGTTAGATCCGGTTCATAGGTCGATACAGTTTCGTTGAAAATACTATTAATGCCAAGTTTATTCTATACGAATGTCACATAAAGTCGTCGCACGAGAAAAGAACATTTTATAATATACAATATTACGTTTAAAAGAAAATATTTATTTTTTTTTCGATGTAATAACTATCATCACCAATTCTTCTGATTATTTATTATTCTTTATTATTAAAGACTTGTATTGCATTATTTATTATTCATAAACGTATTTTGGAAAATCCAAAATTTTTGTAATTGTTTGTCATCGGAATGACTAACGATGCGTAATATCAATAGTTAAAAAAATTAAATCGAAGTATTACCTCTTTTGAAATTATTTTCAGACCTAAAAAATGAAAAAAATCCCGAAACTACCCGACGTTTTTTCTTTCCGCCATATTTTTTCAAAACTTTTATGGATCAATATCCATTTGTTATTGTACGCCAATAACTTATACACATTTAAAAAAGGTATATTATTGTTTATTTATCCGATATTATGCGCTGTTCTAATCACATAGAATTAAAATAATTTTGGATTTTCCAAATATGCGCATAAATAACAATTTATTACCCGTAGTTATACGCGCGGAAGAATATCGTTCGCGATAAA
Organism: Cinara cedri; assembly: GCA_902439185.1. Lineage (NCBI taxonomy): Eukaryota > Metazoa > Arthropoda > Insecta > Hemiptera > Aphididae > Cinara > Cinara cedri. The sequence continues at coordinate 258,085 of CABPRJ010000033.1, read as the reverse complement.
AATATCAGTATTTCTTTTAAACGCAATGCCGTGTGTTATTGCGGCGTGTTCATTACTCGTGCGACGACTCTATGCGCCGTTCGTGTGGAACGAACTCGGCGTTAACGGCGTTGTCAACGAAAACGGTTTTCGTGAAATACACGTACCGACGGTATCTCGTCCGGACGAATGACACTCAGCGGTCATCGGTGGTCCGGAAATTTTCGTTTTTCTCTATTCCCGTCCCGTTGTCTTACACGTTCCGGCCGGCCGCGGCGCGGCGGTGGCCGCGCGACTCGGCGACGTGCCGGGCGGGCCGCGGTCCGCCGGACCGGGGGCGAATTCTCTCGTCCGTCTACGCGTGGCCGGCGAACGCGAACGCAGGTGCCGAACGGGGCTAATTACTGTCGCCGTCGTCGTCGCGCGTTATCGCGACGGTCGCGACGCGCGCGGAACGGCGGACTATAAATAATATCGCGCGTCGCCGTCCCGCGGGCCATTAGGCGTCCGGCACGCGCGAAATGGATTTTTGATCCCGGCGATTTCGCGCCGGGGGCGTCGAACGCGCGCGACCGGCCGATCAATCCGGTCTGGAAGGGCCGCCGCCGCCGTCCTTCGCGGACCGTCTTCTTCTTTGCCGCCGTAATCGTTTTTACGTCGCGCCATTATAATAATAACAACAACGACGACGACAACGATAATAATAATAATCGCCACGCTCGGCGGTGTCTTCCGGTCCGTTGAAACTTTCGCGCCGGCCGCGTTAATTCCTTAATTTTCCGACTCATCGCCGCCGCCGCGCGTCTTGGCCGGCTGCGCGAACGTAATTGTTATTATCGTTCGGTACGGTCGGCGTCGTACTCGCGAAAACGACCGCTCCCGCGGTTCCGCGCGTTTCACCTATCGGTATTCCCGCTCGGTCGTCGGAAAATAAAAAAAAACCCACGCGGAAAATCTAGAAAACCGCTTCGGTGTTCGTCGCCGGCTAGGTCGGCGAAATGCCGGGGAAAAAAGTCTCTCGTCGTTTTTCTATCGGTTGAAATATTTCCGGTAGCAATCACGAACGTACGATAAAAAAAAAAGAAAAAAAGTGCCACACTCAATATATCGGAGCAAGATTTATGGTGGAAATTGTATACACGCTATGGAAAAAAAATAAATTAAAAAACAAAAAAAAAATAAAATCATTGTAAAACAAATATTTCCTCGCTACGCTCCGCTTTTTGGTGTTGGAATATAATTTTTTTTTTCGGAGCGAGGATTTTGAAATTTTAACTAATTTCGTCCCACTTCTCTATTTTAACTTCAATTATAATCATCACCGGATTCGATATGTGACCACTTGTAAACATTTTGATCCGGTATCGTAGCTAGAAAAAAATGTTCTGATGGGGAGCACTAAATTAGTTTTTGTTAAGCCAGAATACTTATAGCCTGTTATTTTGTAACTTCCCTTAGTTTTACAACGTAAAGTTAAAACAAATTCAGTAGCTTTTTAAGAGAATATATTACCAAATTTTACAGAAGACACAGAAAACTGTTCAGGCAAGACTGAGAAGAAGTTAGCCGTAAATGAATAAATCACGTTACTATCCAGTTTTTTGAAAAGTAATCATCTCGATATTTTCCAAAAATTAACTTGAACGTACCATGGATACAATTTTAAATTGTTAGACATGTACTCATTTTGCACTTGACCATTTTAAATGCATTTAAAACACAGATATAGTATGAAAATGTTTTTTTTTTTCTTTACTATGAAAAAACTTTTTTTAAGCTATTTGGAAGTGTAATTATTTAGTAATTTATTTAATATTAAAGTTTGTTGTTTAAGTTGCTAGCGAGTTTGCCACCCGTAAATTATTGTCCAAAATATGGAAACAGAATCTTCATCAAATGTAGGGCTTCAGACGTTTCAAATCGTTCACTTTTGAATTCATTATGGGAATCTTTTGGGTATACAACTGCTTTAGGGTAGCTTGGTTAGCGAAATATGTTTCGTTTTTTGTAATTTGTGAATATTTTAAAATCAAAAAGATTGAGTAATTATCTTTACAACAGACACTCAGAAATAGATCAAAATAGCATTAATAAATAATTGAGTTACTTTACGCGAAAACCCCGTCGTCACAGTAATTTATTGAGATATTTAGCTGTTGATATTTCCGTAACGGTTGACAGGCCTAGTTTTATGCAAAATACGTATTCAAGGTAAGTAAATAAAATAACAAAATAATAATAGATAAAAATCTGTAAATAACGCAATTCCGCAAGAAATCGTACACGCCGTTCATATTATATTATACATAATAATGTAAAAACAATATATGTATTTTGTAATACTTATAATTGTATCTACTGCTGATAATAAATTGTATTAATATAACGAATTTATAAAAACCGCATAACAGTATTATGGAAAAAAACTGTCCTCAGTGTTCCCCTCCCTGTCTACGGCACTGATATATATATATATATACATTAAGTATCTATATTATCAGTGGCGTGCGCGAGAGGTGAGGGTATGCGAAAGGTTAGTGGTTACAACTTATATCCTCCACCGTAACTTAAAAATACAACGGTTTTTCATATAATGTAACCAGTAGTTTTTCGATTTTCCCATGAATGTTCTCAACAAGTGTAAAAAGCCGAAAAAAGATACCTATTAGTTGAAGAATATTTCGGCCTTGTTTTTTCCTGCGAACGACTTTTCTACCAGAAATTTCGCTCTAATCTACAATGATAACATTTTTTCTGAAAGAAAACTTAACCGAGAAGGCACTTAAAGGGAAGTCGTTTTTCGATTTTTCCGGGAGTTTTCTCGGCAAATGGGAAGACCGGGAAAAACCGGGATCATCACACTCGTTACACGTCTGAATCGTGAGCCCGGGCTCACCGCCACTTCTATAATATGTCTACGGAGACGTGATATTTACCGGAAACATTTTAAAAGGCAAAATAAGTACGTACGATTCGCGCGGGGTTCGGTACGCGAAGAGGGTTTCCGGCGGGTAATTTTTTGTTTATTTGTTTTTTTTTTTTCACTCAACGAGCCGTCGCTGGTTTTCATTAATAATTATTGCGCACACGGTTCGAAAATCCCAAACAGACGACGACGATTCGCCCAAACAACAACAATATCGCACGATGTACGACGAGTATTATGCGCGTTTCGTAACATTATAAACTGCACGGAACACGGGCTCCGTGAAAATACGCGGGCGTTCGTACATACACGCGCACGAATTTCCAAAGTATGTTTCTAAAATAATTGAAAATCCCTCCGGCGGCGTTTCGCAAAGTTGCCGCGGTGCATAAAGGATATCGTCGCGGGCGGCGGTGCCTCTTACGCGCGCAGAACTTCGCGTATCTAATAATTCAAAAGTTCCGCGATATTTTCGATATAGGTATAATATCGCGCGGTACGCAATACGCGAATAGCTCGCGAAGAATTTCGCCGACATTTCCGCCGCGCAATCGCAGTAGTCGCCGCGGCGCGTATTATTAGCGTAGTTGTACGGAATAACTTACGTACGAATAGTAGAAACAATAATACCGTATCATATTATTATTATGAACCCGCTCTTGTCCGGAATTTTATCATTATTGACGTCGGAAAATATTTACGCGAACGCCCAGCTGCCATATCATCAAATCTGCGCGTTTCACTCGCAAAAACCGAGGTTACCGCGTGCCGTTAATAACACCGGAACGGTGCAAACCGAATGGCAAACGTCGGGGGCGCGTAAAATATTGAAAACTGTGTTTGGTCACAACCGTATGTTTCGTCGGGAAATAATTTTTTTTGCTTTTGATTACGATTGATTATGATTCCGGGGAAAAAATACCGTGGTGGTAGGTTACCACCTACTACGAGGACGGAGAAACCGGAATACACGTGGTATTGGTCGTGTTTTTCGACATCCTAACCCGGGAAACGCCGACGATTGATATCCAAAGACGTTTATAGTTTTTAAAAGATTAAATCAATATTTCCATATCGTCAATAGTATTCGAGTTTTTTTTGTTCTTTTATTTTAAAAAAAAAATTACGGTTCAGAACGTTTTTACGCCGAAAATAATTCAGACACTCACCCGACTTTTTTTACGCAGGTATTATAATGGAACATGGGTTTGTATACGAGTACAAGTGTTTAAAATAATACGGTGCACTGTAAATTTCACACGAGGGAGAAACCGCAAACCGTTAAGTGAAGGGAGGGGCTATAAATTGTAGCTCATTAATAAAATCTGTTTGCGAGAAAAAAACAGTCTGCGGGGGAAAAAGGACTGCTAATTTATGACTACCGACTGTTAGGGTATCGCCTGTTGTTATCGTTTTTTATAAAGCTGTTTTCCGTGGCCATTGAAAAAACTGCCTGTTGCAGGTGGTTTGCCCGAAGAAATTAACCCCGACGGAAAACCGGGGGTCTTTATTTATATCCATATTACCCATTTATACATTCAATTTTCACTAAAATACGTTTTGTAAAACGTTTATGTAGGTTTATTTTTTAATGAAAGACAAAAAATTGCTGATACTGCTGACGGGTGTGCGACTGTTGTGGGTGGGAAGTTTGGAAGGTAGCATATATAGAGTTATTTTATTTATGTTTGTACGCAACGATAAATCAAAGTTAACGAAAAACGATTCTGAGCCAAAAAAAAAAAAAAAAAATTTCGGTTGAACGCGATTTCAAATGACGTGATATACTCATGTAAATCTGAACTTGAGAGAGGACGTTGATATCCACCTATTATGCTTATAGACAATTTTCGTTCACGCGGTGACAGCTTTGTGCTGTTAGTTTTGATATTCGAGTGAGCTATTATGGCATTTAAAGATAAGAACCATATCTGCGCAAAGTCGATGATAGTTTTTCAACGTATTCGTTTTTAAGTGAGTTAAAAGCATTATAGACAATATTGTGATACATCCCCGTACTCATAATATCTCTATTGGAAACTCGTAGGTATGTAAGACGGAGACAACGCACAGGTACGGCACAAAGAGGGTGGGGGGTTGAAAATGGGCGGTCGCTACTTCAGAACAAATTCTTGCTTTCTCTCGCCTACTCCCACATAATTTGGCTCCGGGAGAAGAGCTGTCGACTGACGATAGTTGTTTGAAAAGTTATACTGATGTGACGTTTTATTAATGCGCGGTCATAATTTGCGTGTTAAACATTATTGTACTGAATGTTTTTGTTATCTGACGGGTGTAAAATATAAAATATAAAATTTCCCCGGAGGTTGCTGACGCCGTTACATATTATTTACAGGTTCTTCAGGTCGTGGACGATTTCGTTGCACATCATAGTCGAAGAATTTTAAAACGTTACTTACTTGGATTGTACACAAATATATATTTTTAATTTTGTAATGCACTTGCCTAATATGTATTAAATTTATAATTTATATTAAATACTTTTTCACTGATAAATACCAATTGTTTCGTTAAATAATCATTAAAGTCGATTTGTATTGATAGAAATAAAATAACTGTGCTTGTCTTTCCGAAAAATTGACTGGCCCTTCTCGCCCCCTAGGAAGTCGGACACAGCGTGGCCCTCTACTCTGCCCCCCGAGTCATCGTGGACACGTAGTATATTTCTCGTTTCACTCGGAACCTGAAAAAAAAAAAAAACCAACAACATACCTGTTATATTAAAATCAATATCGTTTCGTTCGCCTAGGAACCGTGGCAATGAAGTAGCGAAAAACACACGCGCAACATGTTTTAAAGACCATACATATTTATCGGTAACTCCGAAACAATTTTCCGAACCTTCACGTCTTCTTGCCCCGTTGCGGATAAGAATCGCCGTGCAGTTAAGAAACCTTAAATTATAAATTCATATTTAATTAAATAACATTATAGTAATTAAATTCGTCGTTCCATTATTTTCGTAATTAATTACTCAGTTTAGAAACCATTATTATAATAACTGTGTGTTACAAAGACATTTTGTAATTATTTTTGTTGTTTACCCAAACGGTATATTATTATTTTGTGTCACATTTGTTCGATAAAATGATTTCAAGAACAACAGTGCGTTATTGGTTATATTAATTAAATCTGACAATAATAGTATGTACGAGGTGAATTTATTGTATTATAATTGACTCATTGTATTCCACGAAAAATTTCAAAGAAAATTGTACGTATTTCAAAAAAAAAAAAAAAAAAAACAAAAAATTACTTTGTGTTAGGTAATCATTTTTGTAATGTTTGGCAATTTTATTTAATATTATCAACCGTTAGAGATTTAAAACTCTTTTACCGTTTTTGTTTTTTTTTTACATTATTTTTAAGTGTTTTTTTTTTTTTTCTTTTAAGGATTTTAAGTTCAATAAGTCCCTAACCCTAAAAATCACTGTAAAATATGAATTTATTGTTCTCTTAAAAAAGTTTTATGCGGGAAATCGTTGAAAAGTAAAAAACTTACCAGCTACGATTTTAATTATGTACATTTTTAAATGTATTTTAGGTTATTTTGTGTAAATAAAAAAAATCGATTAAAAACTAATCATTTTTTAATGGTTTTAGCTAATCGCGTTTACGTCGTTATGGTTCCATCAGTCGATTTTCATAGAAAAATACAGCGAATAATTTAATATTTATTCCAAAATATACTTTATTACTTAATCTAACCTTATACATATCTATGACGTGTTTTTATTTGTATTTATAATTTGATTGTTTTTTTTTTTTTAAATTCTGAGTGGAACGAGGAATGTATTAGTTTTACAATGATGTTTATTTTTTTTTTTATGTGAACACTTTTTCTACCAGAAAGCTTACTCCGATTATCAAGTATAGCATCTTCTCTAAAAGTAAATGTTCTATGGGCGGTACTGTAAAGAAATCATTTTTTTTTGAAATTCTCATCAATATTCGAGTTAATGAGGAAAACCTGGTTCTTTAGGTCAAAAAAGATTGAAAGAATACAAATAAGGTTGTCATTGGCTACTATTTTTGGTTATTATTAAATTTTTATTATTTTAATCTTCTTTAAACAATCATTGTTGTCATGCAAACGCATATTGTAATCATTCTACAATAATATGACACATATATTGTTGACAAAGCAACACTATCAACTGAACTCCGTTCAGAATCGTTTTATTTTTCATTAGCAATGAATAAACCATTGTTTATCGTTGCTTATAAATATGCACTAAATTCCCGTATGTTTCCTGCCTTCCCAATTTCCCACCAACAACAGTGGCTGCACCCACGTGTGATGTATGTCCGTCCTTTTTTGTTTTAATGTTCAAGGTTTTTTTTTTTTGTTTTTTTCAATCACGGTTAAACGTTGATTTATATTTCTATACAAATAAATTATTGACGAATTAACGGCATTAAATTAAAGGGTCTATAAATTGCGTCGAAATGGCGTGGTGGTAAAAACGTTCTTGCCGCCAACAAATACCGATATCAAATTTCGCTATACTTACCAAGCGTGTTAAAATTGCGGGAAACCGTCATATCCGCAGATGATTTTTAAGCGTTGGCTCGACACCAAAATAAACCTCTAAGCTCTGCGCGTAGCCAAGAAACACCTAGAAATGATTAGGTATGTATTTTAGCTGATAATTTCTTACAGTATATTCATTTAAAACAATTCGTTCATACGGAGACGGCCAAAGCAGCAAATACGGGGTTAGACACTTTCAGGGTTGGACTGGGGTGATATTTTAGACTGGGAATTTTTTTCGGCAAGTTAGGAGAGTTTAACCATAAGGAGCGAAAAATCCGGCCTTTGCTTTACATTACTGACCGGGCTGTCGTGGTGAGAGCAAGTATGTAAAAAAGCCGAATTATTTCAGTCGAACCGTAATTTACCCGATAAATATTTAATACGAGACATATTTTATCTGGGACTGTATTTTAGCCGACACTCCGATTAAAAGGTAACAGAATACAGACGCGGTCTTAGAAGATAAGGTCTCGCCATCGTTTCCTTTCCACCACTATCAATTTCCACTCATTTAAACAAAAACGTTTACAATTTTCTCCGACGTTTTTGAGGGTAAGGTTTCATACAATATGTATGAACATAGTATTGTCGTGAGCATACCACGAATCACGATGGATACTATAGCAACCGTAAAAGTGGTGTAAACTATTATCTCAGAATGATATTACCATGTTCAAATCTTAGACGGTAAATTAGTATATGGCCTATGGATCAAATACTGCGGGCTGAAATACGTACGGGATTAAATATTTATCGGTTGAAATACGATTCGGATAAAATACGTGTTGGCTAAAATATAGCCGTTCAGATAACAATAATGCATTTGAGTTTTACTCCAAGGACTCGCGCTCCCTAAATGACATTTTCTACACCGTTCTGTAAGTACTAGCGACCCTCAGAACTACGGGACGCCGGAGGCTCGAGCTGTCTATGGTTCTAGAACACCTGCAGCGACGAACGACTCGCTGCGATAACTGGCTGTGCACCATGGACGCGAGCGATTTGCTTTTGATTGGCCTCGGACACCCGGCATTCAGTATCAAACGGGACGTGGTGACCGGCTCCTTTACGGATAATTCCCCCGCGCCGTATTCATGTACCCCTTAAACCCCGCGCCGATTTCAACACCCAGGTACCCGGTGTAGTTTTCCGGCTCTGATATCGCGAAATTCGGACGTCTGTGTGCGGTCGTTCGGTCGCCGTCATCCGCGTTGTTGCGCCCGCTGAAATCTCCGGGTGATCGTTTTCAAATTTCGAAAACACCGGTGTGCCGGCCGATTGCGTTGAATATCGTCGACCGAAGGGGTTCGCGAGGTCGAATCCTGTGACGAATTTTCACGGAGGGGGAAGAGCCGAACGTTCGCTCGCCGGTGCCGCCGCAACGGGCGAATGATAATTTTCTAAAACGGTAATCTGCCGGTGTAGGGGCAGCGGAGGGAAATCTTCGCATTGACGGCGGTCAATTTTCGCGGCTACGCCGGCGCCGGGTCGCCTAGGTTCGCGCGGCCACGATCATGCAGTGTTACGAATTATCGTCGCCGGGAAATCGCGCGGGTGTAGATACATTACGTAGACCGCCTTTTCGACGGGACGGGGACGGGGTGTCGCCCGTGCACATGAACGGCCCCGAGAGCGTGCGCGGAGCGGGCCGAACGGGGTAAACGGAAAGCCGCGACGTTGCGTTGCTTTTGACACGGGAGCTCCGTCGTCCCGCGTAAAGAAGAACGTCGGGTTACATTATCGCGGCAGTTTTGTCGGACTACGGCGGCGGCGGCGACGTCGTCGGCCGGCCGTTTTGTCATTTCCTCCGGGGCGGCGTCGGCGGAGTCCCGAGCGTTCCGGCGCGCGGGCGGCCGCGAGCTGCGCGCGCGTGTACGGCGGCGGGGGGCGACAGTACAAGGGCGCGCGGGCGATGGGGAGTTGTCGCCCCGGTGAAACGGCGGTTGATTAATCCCCAGGCCGGGCCGGAGACAAAAGTCTCCGGCGCTCGTCAATAATTATTTCGACAAGAAACCTCCGACGGCGACGACGACGCGCTAGCGGACGTGTGCACGGGTCTGTACGCGCCGCGTATCAACGCTCGCGCGCGTGCGTGTGCGCGTTATCGCGTACGTGTGGGCCAAGGTGTACGGCGCAAGGAGCGGGCGGGCCGCGTGCGTGTGCGTGTGTGTGCAGTGCGCTCGGGTAAAACATATACACGCGAAGAAAGTTGCGCATACAAAACGCGCGCGCTACCGGAGTCATAAATTACAAGTTGGAAGTTTCTCGCCTCCGCGCTCAGCGTCCCGTACCCCGGCCGTCCGAACGCCGTCGCCGTGACCCGAGAATGGCATTACTCAAAAGAGTGCGCTTGAAGGCAACGAAATTACACTATTCACCCCACAGCCGCCGCCGCCGCCGTCGTCGTCGTCGTCGCCGTCACGGGGTCCGCGAAACACACAGGCATCCGGTATATGAGGGGTACTGTACGCCCGGCCGCTGTACTGTACGCCGCCAGCCGTTCGTATCCGTGATAAATCGACCTGGGCGGGCGGGACGGCGGCGGCGGCGGCGGCGAGTCAATTACCTGCAGCGAACGTTCTGCAGCACCTTGGAATTTCTCCGACACAACTTTCGCCGCGCCGCGCCGACACCCGGTCGTATATGTACATTGCCCGCAGACGTGTGCGCGTACACAATAATACATATACGTACATATATATATACATACATACACATACATACATATTGTGTGCGGGTGCGAGCAACGGCGAGAAAGAGGGTCGCGGCCCGGCCGAAAGGGTAAGAAATATATTATGTACGCGGGGCGAGCGGAGGCCCGCACACGGTAGGCGGCGGCTTCGCGAGGGAAATTGTTTTTCTCCGAGCGCGTTTACCGGCGCAAAAACCGCCCGTACGCGTGCCTCCCCCCCCCCTCGGGGATTACTCACGCGCTAGGCGCGTCCGGGCTCACGGTTTCCTATAGCGCGACGGAGACGGACGCGTCCGTAAGAATACTGCCGACGGGCGCGCGGACGGGATTCCTTTTCCGCACCGGCCGTGCGCTTTCGGCACGCGCACTCCCGAATTTTTTTTTAAAACTTTCCGGAGTCGACTCACGTCTCCCCCCCCCCCAATCCACCGTTAAACGGGCCGGGTCTCTCCCGGAATAAATTCTAAAAACGTTATTTTTCTCTCTGTTTTTCCGGATTTTGTCGAAAACCTTCTGGGAAATCAAAAAATGACCTCCTCAATGCGCCGGCGAGGGAAAGTTATCGCCTTTCGGAAAATGCGTTGTGGTGTACACTCCGGTGCAAGTTTTCTACCGGAAAACTCGTTCACGGGCACGAAAAAAAAAAAAAACAAAACACGCACACATACATCATATAGTACATAGATCACTCGCCGCGCTGCCAATCTGAATTCTCTTCGCGAACGTTTTTCTTATTCCCACGCCGTTTTCCCTCCACAAACGAATGTGATAATCGAACGGGCGATCGGTTTCGTCCTCCGAACCGGTCGGAGAACCCAATGAACCGCGAGTTTCATGAGCGGACCAGAGTCGTTGGTTGAATTGTTGACACACGATTATGATAATTTACATTGACGTTTCATGAAAAACGAAAAACATTTGTGTCGTTACTCGTCCGTTTCCGTGTACAATTCGAGCGAATTACAGTGTTCAGTCGTACCCCAAATGCATTCAGGTAAACGACTCGGGTAAGAATGAAACCGGCGTGCGTTGACGGCGGTCGTTTCATTCGGCACATCGTTCCGCCGACGCGCGAGTGCATAATTTTGCCATTGTCATTGTTATCAACGTAACGTCCGTGTATCGAAAACCGACACAGACTCCCGGCTCCGCACGGACACCCACGGGCCGGTGAAGTTCCATTATCGCGTGTCCATGTGCGCCGGAAAGTTCATACCGAACGCGTGTTATTGTAGTAAACGAAAAGTCATCGGATTTCCCTCAACGATCAAACGATCCTCGGAACAGTACGCGGACGTCACGGAGGCTTGTCGACTCTCGTCTCGTGCACGGCACAGGGCGAAGTCGATACCACACCCGCAGCACACAATAATTGGGTGTATTATATTATGCAGTCGCGACAAAGGCCCGGGATTGAAAACGGTTCCGGGTATCGCGGAATAAAAACGTCTGCCCTCCCCCCCCAGTAAAAGTTCAAACGTTCCATTGTTTCTTAATTATTCGTAGGTGTACGGGGTCTTTTGTGTTTCGCGCGTCGCAGTCGAATTTTCCGCGAATCGCTTATTTTTGCGCTGAACGACGGCGGTGTCTCATTTGACTGTAACGTGAAATTCGGAAGACCCACCGCACTGCAACTGACGAAGTGTTTCCTTCGAAAATAAACTCGAAAGTGTACGTTATAATACAAAAAATACCGCAAATTCGTCTCAGTGGCCGATCGGGGGGTGGGGGTGATACAGTCATTTGCCCCCTTCCTTAAAACCGTAACGTGGTATGCTATTATTTTCTATAGCCGTAACACGTGTGCCGATTTTAATTGTTGCTAAAGGTTTCGCACATCGCCCCTCCTAAAAATTAAGGTCCGGATCCGTCACTGATTTTGTGGTTTAGTGGAGGGCGACGACCCAAAGAATATAATAATATACCAAACGTAAATCTGCAGGGGTTCGGGTCGAAAATTGCCAATCTCGCTTTTTATACATTCTGGGAAATTAAGAACAAAACACATTTTTGGACCATTTTCATACTGCAATAGTAATTTTTCGAACAGCACCGGGTCATCTCAAAAATGTTTATTGAGATACTCCTCGGAAGACGATTCCGCGGCGCGGTACCGTACTAGCGCGCGAGGTTATATCGAATTAAAAAATCCTCGACGAAAAAAAATCCGAAAATATCGATAATCTGTTCGAACGTTATTAGTGATAATCACGGTCACTTTTTAACGAGTTTCAACACACTGCAGTTTTGTGTACATGAAGTTCTCGAAAATATTACACGCATTAACCGCAAGTGTTGTTTAACCCCTTTTCCGTATAGTTAGCCTTAAAGGAAAACCGCACGACAGATAAATCCACCGCATTTTCGTCACACACACACACACACACACACACACACACATACAGATGTACATACGTACATATAAACTTACCGTTTATATACGCGTACGGCAATATAAATTAATTGTACCGTTATGCAAATCGGCAAGTAAATACAAGGAGAATAAATCACATTTATTGACTATATAATACAAGGTGTACCAGAAACAAATAGCGCGCCCTGCGCGGCTAGGTACTCGATATATTAATATGCGCCCATCAGGATAGATTTTTCGGATTTGTATTTATTATTATTATTATTTTTTTTTTTTTTTTCAATGTCAAACATCTTGATTTTACCGTGTATACGTGTACAACATTTGTAAAAAAAAAAGATTCACTCGATTTTTTCCAAAAAAAAAAAAAATAAATAAATAAAAATGATCATTTTTCACCGTTATGTTTTTCTTATCGTATCTAAAGTTGTGGGCGAGACACGAGATTTTTCCAGGGATTCCCGCGGAATCGATAATTTTTCCAATTAAATGTAATGACGCTATCGGAAAAATACGGCTATTTTGAAAGTTAAAACCATTAAATGTGTATCTTAAGATATTATCATAAAATGGTTAAGGTTTGGCAAAGGTTAGTATAGATGAATATTTGCTACCCCTTCACGCTACAACAACCGACGGGACTTTGAGAACAGAACAAAAAAAAAAAAAAAAAGGACGGAAATACTTTGGACCACGGTGGGCCACTGTTGTACGTAAGAAGTTGGAAAGGCAGAATATAGAAGAGAATTTAATTTATATCTGTTCGTGACGATTAATCAGTGCCGACGAAAAATGATTCTGAGCAGAACTCGACCAATAGTATTATTTTTTCGAGAATTTTCCTTTTTTAAACAACAATGATCGATTAAAAATGATTAAAAGATTAAAATAATAACGGTTGCCGATAACAACCTTATTTTTAATATTTTTTATCCTAAATAACCAGTCATCCCCATCATCTCGAACATTAATGAGAATTTTAAAAAATGACCCGTATATAGAGCCAAAATTAAACAAAAAAAAGGTCTCTTGGCATGTTTAGATCGGAGCAAGATTTCTAGAAGAAAAGTTGTTTACACACAGAAAAACAAACACACATCATAGTAAAACCAATAGATTCACTCTCTTCATTCAGAATGTAAAATTGATGAATAGTATTCCGTGTAGAATACGCAAAAACGAACGGTATTCGCCATAGAATTCGGATACTTAGTTCATTGCCGGATTGTATTTTCTTTTTGTACGGGCAACGCCGGGCCGGCCGGCTAATAATACTAAAACCAATTCAATTGTTTTGATCGAAACCACTAATATCAACTGCTGACGATTATATGTCCAATAAAATTAAAACTTAATTCGTTTATTAATTATGTTTTTTTTCTTTTCACTTTACTATTATATTAGCCGTGAAAATGTGTGTAAACTCGCGTGTTCCACCGACGTTACGATTTTAGACACGTAATTCTAAAAAAAAAAACGGCGATACCGATCACTTGTTGAGTGAAGCGGGCGTCTTTTTTTCGAGAGAAAAATCCGCGGCGTTATTTTTATTTTTCACAAACATTTTCACGTAGAAATCCGGCCGGCCTGTAACGTCGGCGTTAAAAAAAAAATATACCCAACAATCCGTTCATCGATTTTCGGCGGGCCATCCCGGAGAATCCCGTCCCGCGCCCGTCGTTCCGCGCGCACCGTGCACAATATCCATCGACGTTTTTTGCCCGCGCTACAAGACGAGACGGCGTATTGTATCGTATCGCGCGTTGTATATTATTTATACAACAGCCGCTAAACGAATCATAATCGGTAATATTTCAATCTAATGAGAAACGCTTGTTTAATTAACGATTCGCGCGGGCGCCGCGCGGAACGAAGTAAACGGTAATAACGACGGTGTTAATTAAAAACCCGCGGGTTTTCTCCGCGGCACCTATCCGTTTATGTGTTACACGCGCAGAGGAAGTGTCGGTCTAAATAGAATTGAGCGTCGGCTTCCTCCGGAATCGTTACTCGATGCGGATTTCTCGGCGGTTGGAACGGAGGCTGCCAGGAAATGTATGTCAGGGATTCCGGATCTAATTGCAAGTGTATAAATTTGTAACGTTTCTGTTTAAAACTGCTATGTGCGTACATCATAATCGGCCGGGGGTGCGAAGACTCCGCGCACCATACGAGCAAATACTACCGAATTATAAATATATTCTCGGCGCGGTACCGCGGCGGACGGGTGTGTGGTACGGGTTTAGGCGCAATGTAATTCGCCGGCCGGGTAATAGTAATAAAAATAATAATAACAGAAGGCCGGCACGTTTCGCACGTGGGCGCAGCCACCGTTGTAGGCGGAATGTTGGGAAGGTAGGATACAGACGGGAATTCGATCTTTACCTGTAAGCAGCGATAAACTGTTGCTAACGAAAGACCGATTCTGAGCGGAGTCCAGTTGAAATATATTCAACAGTCAATATACATATGTGTCATATTATGGTACAGTTATTGCGACAATGTGTGTTTCCGTGAGAACAATGGTTATTTAACAAATATTAAAATAATATAAATTTAATAATAACAAAAAATAAATAAAAAACGGTCACCAATGACAACCTTATTGTTACTCGTTCAATGTTTTTTAACCTACGAGCCAGGTTTTACTCATTATCTCGAATATTAATGACAATTTTAATAAAATGATCTCTTTGGAGTACCACCCAGAGAAAACATTCTTTCAGACATGGCGCTACACTTGATACACTGGAGCTAGATTTCTGGTAGAAAAGTGGTCGGCCAGGTACAAAAACAAAAAAAAAAACAACAAAAATACACACATCGTAGCAAAACCAATGGATCCCCTCGCCATGATCCGAATCGGATATATACGTACTCTACGCATGTACAGAATTTGTACTCGTAGTAATAATAATAATAATAATAATAATAATAATAATAATAATAATAATAATAATAATAATAATAATAATAACACTTGGCGATGACGAATAAGCGGGTCTTTATTATTGAAGTACATATCGAAATACCGATTTCAAAATAGCATTTACACAGCCTTTGTATGGTGTATAGTACACCCACCGATACTCCGCCGGGTCCTAATCAAAGTTCACCAGCTCGTTTTACAAATCACCGCGGCGGTATATTAATCTCTTAATAATATTCTGTTCGTATTGTAATTTGTAGAGCATTGCAATGTAATACGCGCACCTTTATACCTATAGGGTTTCCCACAGTGTTATCCGAATGCTAAAACCTTGTCAATGTATTTTATTTGAAAATAGAAAAATTCATTCGGGTTTTGCGTCAGTAGGACGCAAACGTAATGGCCGTTTTCATTTCTAGACATTTCTCGTGAAAACAATGTTAATTTTTTTTTTTCGATAGCGAACAACGCGTTACGCGATAAGGGATCACAATCAGCGCAGTAATTCTTTTATTTTCTATTGAAAACGTTCTAATTTAATCGTTTTTCACGCCTATTTTCTATACATTGAAGCCGTTACAACTAAGAAACTGTTAATCGGATATGAATGATGCAGTCAAATTTCGCAGAACAACGTTTTTTACCAAACGGATGTTTTTAAATATTAAAAAACGTAAAATTAAATCGATATTTTTTTCAGTGATGTAGGGATGAAAACAAAAATTTAATTTTTTCTCTACATTTGTGTCTCCCTGACACGAAACCCGATTGAAAAATAAATGAACATTGACGGAGTTATAAGCGTTTGTATAACACTGTAGGACACTCAGTGTACACATGATATATTACAATAACAGTTAATATTGTTAATAAAACAGCGAAATGCTGCGAAAATATTATAGGAAAAACGAAAATGTACGGAAACAATTTTAAATGTTTTCATTATTTTAGATTTTGTTTTCAGATTCGGAGCGTAGCGTGGAATATATTGGCTTTACTATGATGCGAGTGTTTTTTTTTTTTGCGTCTGTAAATAGCATTTCTTCCAAAAAATATTGTTCCGTTGTATTATGTGTAGCAGTTTATTTTGTAATTTTTTTAATAATTGAGCAAACCCGAAAAAAAAAACGTAGAAAGAACGAGAAAATTTACGAAAATAATATTTTTATTATTTTAAATTTTGTTTCATTAATGTAATTTAGTGAAGGATATTTTTAAGGACTTGGTATTATGACAAAAATACATATTTGCCCTGTCTAGACGAAAATCTAGGTAAAAATTTTCAAAATATTTGAACCATTTTTGAGCTATTTATAGATATTTTAATTTTGAGAGTGTTTTTTACTAGCATTGTTATTTGGTAAGTACTCTGTGAATAAAATTGTTAGACTAAACAGAAATGCTTGACAATTTGACAAGATGTTCATTAAAAGTTATAATTAATGATAAATTAACAATAGATTATTATTTTTTTTTTTTCATAAGAGTTTTAAGTTCAAAAATATGAATTATTATTAACTAGTTATTTGATCATTCTAGAAAAGTACTACAAAAAATGGCACCTGAAACCGTACTCTAACAAAACGATAGTGACATATTTCGCGTTGTATAACAGAGAGAACTTGAAGTTTTCTTTCGCGAAGAAAGGGTTGAACATGAGACGATTGCGGTATACTTAAGTATGACTCTAGATCGTACCCTGACCTACGAAACCCACTTGCGAAAGTGACCGGCTAAGTTAAAAACCAAAACATCGTTAATCCTTAAGTTAGCAGATATGAGGTGGGAAAGAGAACGCACAAGTACTAAGAACATCTACAACGGCTTTAGTGTACTCAACGGCCGAGTATTGTGTACCCGCACGGGAGGGTAGCCGACACTGTAGCCCAGTAGACGTTCAATTAAGGAAAGCAATGCGAACTATTGCAGGAACGCTAATACCAATAAACGCTGCATGGTTGCCGGTGTTTAATGCTAAACCCCCTGAGATAGGAATACAAAACGCAACGTTAAATTGGGGAATTCGGAAATATCGAAGGAGAAAATATAGATTGTATAGTTACATCGACCATAATATTTTATTACCGTTACATCAACTACGAACAGCCTAACTTACCCAACTTTTTTCAATTTTAATATAGGATCCAATGGTCCCGTATCGCTGGATTTGGATAACAAACCTTTAAGACGGGAAATAAAAATGCGTGAAATATTTATAATTGTAACTAAGTTAATGAACGCGGTTCGGATTTTGACGCGATTTATATAACAAAAAAAAACACTTAAAATGTGAAAAAAGCAAAAACAGATTTAAAAAAAAAAAAAAAAAAAACTCATTTAACCTCGAACAATTGTAATAAATAATATTGCATACATAATTAGCTATAGGTATTTATTACAAATGTATAGATTTTTAAATTATGTATACGCAAAATATACTATTAATATAATTACTATGTAAACAGCAATGTGCATAAAATAATAAACAACAAATATAATCAAAGTGGATTGTGTACACTATACATTTGAAATTAAAACTAACGTTTGATTATAAACATTAAACACATATTACATATTATAACATAAATTATTTACTATTAGTTATCGCTTGTCACTTATATTCGTGGAGGTATGTGTATAATTTACATCCACGCTTTTCATATTTGTATGTTTTTTTTTTTTCTTATTTATTATCCATTGCTGCCTTTGGATATTTTTTAAAATGTTTTTCTATTCCAATCCCTCCACGAACTCGGATAAAAATCGTTTTTTTCAAGTATTTTTCCAAATTTTTTCGGGAATATTCCGCCATTTTGAACACTGGAAATTTCCAAGAATTGTCTACCTGAGAAAAAAAAAAGACATCTAGGTAAAACTAATAGGTTTTTTCGTTAAACTAACAATCTAAAATAAATTATATAATTTTTTAAAATTATAATTTTTCTTCAAATTTCTAATTTCTTTTGTGAGTACTTTTTAGATTATGAGCGAAGAGAGGAATGTATAGGTTTTACTGTGGAGCATTTTTTTCCTCTCTTTAAGTAACTTTTCTGCTAGAAATTGCGCTCCTATCAAAATATATTTGTAAACTTTTTGTAGAATTTTTATTTAACTAGTCCGTTCACCGAGGATATTATTTTTCGATTTTCCCTGTAGATTTCTCAATCACTGGGAGACACTGGCAATTTTTTTATATCATTTTAATTGATTCCTAGTTACCTCGGTAACAAGAAAACACAATAAATGTTTAGTAGTATTTTATGTCTATTACATTAAAAATCGTTTTTCCTTATAGCTACGGTTTATCATAAATTTCGGATATCAATTAAATTCCTTCTTAAACAGTGAAACAGTGATACACCCAGTGTATCCTTTTTTTTTAATTATTTTTAATCGAAATACCTATTCTTTTACAGTTTTCGTATGGTTTTGCTTTTTTTTTTTTTTTTGATTTTTAACGGGTTTTTGGGCACACTTCGAATAACGCGAATCCGCGACAAGAATCATTTTTTAGATTTTAAGTAGAGCCAAAAAGCTTATGGTTTTACAGTGATGTTTATTTTTTTTTCTGTGGACCTGCAATTTCACGCGGATTTTCAACGACAGCATTTTTTCCGGAATGAAATCGGAATGGGGCGGTGCTTCAGAATCGATTTTTCGTTAACAACGGTTAATCGTTGCCTACGGACATCCGTAACATTCCCGTCTACATAATACCTTCCCAAACTTCCCACCTACAACGGTGGCCGCAACCATCCCACACATTATCTCAGGACGGATTTTTTAATTTCCGATCACACTGCGGTTATGCGTTTACCGCATAAAATATACGTTTCGCGCAAAACCGAGCAGAACCCGCACCGTTTTCACTGTAATCGAACGCGCGCGCGTCATTCATAATTATCGCCGGATGCGATATAATTTTTTCCCCCCCAGTCCCGCCGCGCCCGGGGAATTTACGCTCGGGCGGTCGCGGCGTGCAATCGCGCGCGGGGAAAGCGTCGACGGCGCGCGGGCGGGCGGGCGGGCGGCGGATAGCGCCGGCGGCAGCGGCACGCGAAATTCTGCGGTAGAATCCTTAATAATTATTATTTATCCGGTTTTCTCGTGCGCCGAAAGTTTTCCTCGCAAACTTTCCGTCCGTCCTTTCCGTCCCTTTAACCGTCGTCGCCGTCGCCGTCGTCGCCGCCGCCGCCGCCGCCGTCGTAGTTGTCGCCGCCACTGCCGCCGTCGCCGTAGAATATTCTTTGGCCGCGCCGCCTGTCGCATTTCTCTCGTTTCCCCCGTGTCGCCGTCGTCTCTCTCCGCGTCCGTCCGCGTCTCCGCGTTTCCGTTCGCCGCGCGCGCGCGCAGCTATTTCCCCGTTCTAAAATATAATAATATATTCCGCGAATAATAACTTAGGAATTTCGTTGCGCGCGCCGGAGCGGCGGTGCCGCGTGCGTCGCGCGTCCCGCTCGACCTCACGGGGCGAATTTAAAGTGTTCGCCCGGGCCCCCCTTCCCCCCACCCCCGACACCGTCCTCCCGCCGCCCCGCCGCCGCCGCCGCCGCGGCCGCGGACCGCGACACCCCGGCGGCCGCACATACGCGCGCGCGTACACTGTAATAATAATATATACGCGTATTTCTCTTATTCCTCGGTCCCGTTTTCTCCGCCGCCCGCCGCCGCCGCCGCCGCGCAACAGTAGTATTATATCGCACCGCATACCTGTGTGTACGCGCGTATATTATTATTATACTCTTTCGGTCTATCTGGTCGGAAACCCGACGAGTTTTGCGGTAAAATTAATTAGTTTTAAACTCCGGGACCCGGAGCCGCGCGCGCCCAGAAAGTCTTAAATTATGGATCCCCCTTTTCTACCGCCCCCCCCTCCGCCGATGCCGTTTTCTGCCGCCGCTGGGTGCCGCGCCGAACGTCCCTCCGTCCCGTCCCGTCCCTACGCCCCTGTCGCCGCCGAGAACATTCGGTTTCCTCTCTCTCTCTCTCGCACCGCCGACTCGTCTTAATTTTCACTAACATCGGGCGCTAAATTTGATTTATTACGTAATAATGTATCAAAAGACGCTCTCTCGGATGGAGCCCCGTAAATCAACGGCGTAATACAATTTTACTGCGGCTACTGGGATAACGGGCCGCGCGCTACAGCGTTACCGCCCCGTGCGTTCGCCGCGGCTGTAAAGGAAACCGGAAGGAACCCGAAAAGGCGAAAACATTTTCCCGGACGCGCGTAGAGTACAGTCGTACACTCGCTCCTCCTAGCGTAATATAATTCCGCTAAAAGCTCGTACCTACCTCCCGTTTTTCTGTATCGTACGTGGGGACATCACTCCCCCGCCCCCCTAAAACAACGTTCTAAACCCGCGTGAAAAACACGCCGTGCACGTCGATATCAGTTTGGCGTTGTTATTTCAAAAATACGTTTGGAACGACGAACACGAGCCGGACTAAAACGGACGACGCAATCCCAGAAGTGGTTAAAGTAAAAGATACCCACAATAAGGTAGGCGACCGCGAGGTAGATCACGCAAAACAATGTTCGATGGTATCATATAGCTGATACTTAGCGCCATCTTGAGTCAACCCGAGAAAGCGGTTTATAACCGGGTACGGCTAGACATTTCCTTTAGGAAGCGATGCTGCTGACGATTATTATTCCAAAAATACATGTTTGACATGTTGAAATGTATTTTTATATACCTTTTGGTTTGGGTTTTTTTGTTCTGTCTGTAATTGAACCACTTTTCGACCAGGAACATTGCTACGACCGTCAATTTCATACGAACTCAATATTAATAGTGTTAACGTGATTTAGTGTTAATTGTTGAATACAAATTATTACGAAAAAAAAAAAACAACGTGTTTTTTAATAATTAACGAGCACACATATTTCAAAATTCTGATATAAAAACATAGAGAAAATCCTACTGTATTATATTTTAATTGTGTCTAACTCATGACTTTTTATGTTTTAGTTTAAATTCACACTGTACATAATTATTATATTTAACCAAAATATTTTTATTATCTATGTACCAATAATGATTAGAAATCAAAGGGTCTTCAAATGGAACGGGATATAAAAATATAGCCGACTAGAGAACCGTTTTCTATTGGATTTGTTTTTTTCCGTTACGTATATTTGATATGTCGTTAAAAACATCGATAAGACAAGCGTGATTTTAATGATAGTCAATTTCACTCCTAGTTTCGTTTGAATGGTATATGCGTATAAGTGCTCAAATTCTACTTTACTTAACACGGAAAAACTCGAAATCATGGTTCGTATAATTGTTGTTACCATAGAAACCGGCATCACGGTTCTTACATTATAATATAAAAGTGTCTCGCAAATTTTCGATTGACTTCCAGTGCAAAAACGTATCCATGTTAATAGTCTTGCTAAACTACAAATTTATTTCAATCGGAAAAACAATATTGTGGCATGAACGTTTATTCTTCCGATTAATAGATTAAGAATATCAGAAATCACATAAAAGTGAATCAGAAATGCTCCGAAAAAATTGTTCGTGATAGAAAAAAAAAAAACACTTTGTATTGGCATATATTGTAGCGGAATCGATGATCGGCAGTCTTGTTAAGTATTTAAGTAAATGAATGTAATTAAATACATATATAATATTTAGAAAACTTGTCAAATACTTTTTGAGTGATGTGTTTGGAAAGTACTTTATATGCTGTCTTGGGTGTATTTGTATTTGAATTTCAAAAAATTCCATGTAAATACTTTTCTTAATTCAAGAATTGAAATTCCATGTTATTTAATATCCGCTATAAATCGAGAAGAACAAAGTCAGACAAACCCAAATTGACAGTATAACGACGAATGAGATAGAAATTATTGAAACTACCGTGAGAGGCTTACAATAAACATTTTCACATTAATGCATTTAAAAACCTTTATTGTTTAAATGTAATACAACACTTTGGGAATGATTATGGCATGATAAATACATAATTCCTATTTCATAATATTTGTTTGATTCATTCAAAGTATTAAATTATTTCAAAATTAATATACAGCACATTTTATTAATTTTAATTTTTCAGTAATAAATAAAGTAGGTGGTACAATGTTCTGATAATAAGTACTTAAATAGTTTATACTGAATTTTATGTTAGAAAGATCAAAATTAATTTTGAAAATCTACTTGAATTAACTTGGAATTAAGTAAAATTAAAAAAGTATTTGATAATTATTTAAACACACGCCAAGCATATTAATTCTTAAATATTTTTGCTTTTAAGTAATTTTGTATCTGCGTTTATAATTTGAAAAGCATTGTTTACAAGAGTGATGATAGGTCAAGTTAAAAAATAATTGTAATATTTCGGGAAATATACGGTAATAATAATAACATGAAAACAATGCAATATTAAATTCGAAATGTATAGTATAACATTATGTATTTTCTAGACGTTGTAAAATATTTTTATATCATTTTCCATAATTTATTTTAACGGTGTTCATTCATAACCGTGAGACATTTTAACATTTACAATTATTGTTAGCCTAATATTATTTTATGTGAAACATACGTCCAACTTCAGAATACATTTTACTTTAATTTTGACGTCTTTTTGTATACCTATTATATTATAATATATATATATATATATATATATGATGTAACTTATTAGAGTAAAGACTTACCGAAAACCGTTTATAAAGTCACTTTATGCGCGTGTTGACTTTTCCTCAGGTGTTATAATATATATGATTCCATAATGGGATAAAGTCGTATTATGTCGGTGAAACCGACCTCTATACTATACGTGAATAAATCAAAAACTGTTTGCATATTATATATTGTATAAAATAATTCTAAACGTAAATATACGCATAATAAGCTTGCGAAATATTGCTTTTGACGTTATCGATCAAACTTTTTTAACAATTTTAACAATATTATAATAAGCGTATAAAATTATCAAATTACGTGAAACGCTGTGGAATTCGAATGCATTGTACGGCATTACAAATTCCAACTGAAAACTGCACAGATTTGAAATTGTAAAAAATATATTTTGATTATCGATCACGTGCGTTTGGCCATCTCCCCCCCTATTTGGAATTAAAAAAAAAAAAAAAAATTATGCCGAATTTATAACTTGATTTATAAGCTATAACATCTTATCATAGTTGTATTGCACGTTGAAAATAATTGAATATGTAAGGACAGTAGTTAAACGTCGAAAAGGTTTTGGTATTATTGTATTTTATTATCAGAAAAGAATTTACTCATCGTTTAAGATCATTTCCACCATTGTCGAACAATTATATTTTCATGAATTTGTTTTTATGTTAATCAATATTTAATTATAATCGAACAATAAATTTAAATCAATTTATTGACATCCATACGAATATTACACCCTTCCCCCCTCCTTCGCTAATTGCTTTATCACACATATCGCTGCTGGGTAAGTTTTAAAAATAGTGTGAAAATGCATGCGAATAACCCGTTAAATATTAGCATACATTTTTATATGATCTCTAATAAAGCCCCCCTCCTGAATCAGCCTATCCGGCCGATGGAAAAATGTACGTTTATTGTTTGTGTTTTTAACAAATTTGTTCATACATTTTTCAACCTATGAAATAAATTACCTATGCCATCACGATTAACTTTTGCTTTACCACTTAACACAACACACGGTGAAACTTGTAGCTAATTGTTTAGCAATTTTACGGGATTAAAACGTTTAATTCGCATAAATTGAAAAAAAGTCCACCCTAGTCTTGTTGATTTTTAAGTTTTTCGTCACAATGTGATTTTCAAATTCGTTTTCACGATATTTTAATATTTTTTTTTATCAAATTTTCAGGCATTTTATATTTTATGCGAAACCCGTATAATCATAATAATTACATACAATTGAAATATTTACAGTAAATTATGTATCTCCTTTAAGCGCAACGCTTGCGATGGAAGTAGAGAGTTGCTTTGCATAATACGATAAAATACATACTAATAAGTAATACAAATTAATTTAAATAGAATAAAATAAAATAGCATAGAACGTTAATACAAAGTAATATACAAGAAAATTAATAATATTACATTAAAGAAAATTTTTTTTAATGATTTACTTGGTATGATTATAATAAATTACTATGTTTACAAGTTGATTAAAAAATGCCTAAGAGAATTCAAAAAAAGTTTCAAAATCTAAAATTCGGATTTTAAATACCCGCGTTTTTAATTTCAGACTCCGAAAATCCAGATTTATCAAATTTCTGTATATCGAGATTTTTCTCACCAAAAATCCCTACATAATTGATAAGAAGAAAATCAATTGTTAGCCGCGAAACACGAGAGAAATCGCATACAGAATTTCGTTCAAAGATAATTTCAGGTCGACGGTTCGTTAACATTGTGCACATTTTTACGTTTCATAACTTTGTCGATATCTGTTTTCCCCTTTAAAAATTAATGATAAACATACATTATAGATTCTGACGAGTGGGGAGCGAGGAACGTATTGGTTTTACAACGATTTCTTTTCTGTGTGCAACTTTTTTCTACCGGCACTCTTACCGGCAAAAACCGCGGAACAACGGGAAAATATCGCGGCTTTCCCTACCCACCCGCCCCGGTCCCCGATCCCCGTGAACGACTCGAATTCGTTTTGTTTTTTTTTTTTTTTTCGAAACTATTAAAATATCGATTGTACTGCACGGTCCCGTATCGAGCGTCCCGAAAGTGTGCGAGAAACCGACCCCCGTCGACGACGTTACAACCGTCTCGTTCGGATGCGTTATTCGGGTACACTAGAGAAAACCGTTCGCGTCGGCTCTCCCGGTCGCGCGAAACGCGAGACAACAATATTATTAATACACGCGCGCAACGTGTACGTACGCATAATAATATAAAGAAGGGACCAAGACTCAATTAAAAGTTTTGTTGTTCTTATAATTTAATGTTACCGCGCGCGCGCGCGCGCGTAGAAAACTCGCACACGGCGGCCGCACGGTCTCCGCGCGCCAGCATAAGAAGCAGCCATTTTGTTTGTTGTTAGGCTTTGCATAAATTTTATCGCGCAAAACTCGAGAAAGAGCTCGCTCCGCTCCCGGCCACTCCGTGCCCGCCGTCCCCGTCGCTCTTTCCGCCGGGACCCCGCGGCGTCCCACCGTTTGGTACGTATACGCGTACGTACGTACGTACGTACGTACACAGAACGTATTCAGGACGCACGGCGCACTTTATATATACGTATACATACGTATATAATATACGTATATATACGTGTACATACATATTCGTATAATGCGAAACACTGCCACGCCTTGAATTTCAATCCGACAACGGCGGCGCGACGTTCGTGTTATACGCGAAAGGCACACGGACGGAATTTTAATATCAACAACAGACGTCGAGACCGCGTGTAAAACGGGAGAAAGAAACTTTGCAGTGTGTGTATATAATACGCGTATATATAAATGTGCGTGTGTGCGTGTGTGCGCGCGTGTGTGTGCGCGTGTGTGCGCTCCCGCGCGTATACGTATACGTACGGAAACCCGTCGAGCGAGAGCCGCCTTCGCTCAGTCATCTCCTCTCTCCTTACTACGACTCTCGCCTTATTCCCCCCCCCTCCCCGTCCGTCCGGCTAGGCACCGTGCGAGTCGCCCTTTATTCACAATATTACGCGGAACGCTTTCGACGCGGCGATATCGCAGAGCGATGACCGACGATAACGTCAGCCCTTAGAATTTTTCAAAATTGTCTTGCCTTTTTTTTTTTTTTTTTTTCTTACCGAAAATATCGTTTTTTTCTTCTTCTAAATTTTCGATTTTTCGCGCGAATAACCTCGTCGCGTGGTTCGACTTTATGGCATTGTATTAACACAACGTGATCATATTTTATCAATCAAATAAACGTGTCGGAACACGGTCCGCCAAAACACTCGCACAAAAAGAAAAAAAATGCATAATACAATATCCTTGTTGTTCTTCTTCGATAAGGATCGGTACGTCTCACATCCAATCCTCGGAAATCAGGACTGCTAACATTAGCATAATTCTATCCTTACTCCGTGCCTTTCGATAGCGAACATCAGCACATGTCTTCATATTTGAAAGCTTTCCGTCCAGTGCTTAATAAAATGAAAATATATGAATATATAGTGCAAACGTTCGGAAATTTAAAAAAAAAAAACTGTTCAAAAGTGTTTCGCCGTGAAAACGTGCATCACTGGGGGCAAGACAACCGGGTCCAAAGACGTATCTACCTCCAGAGACTACGGAATTTGTTTTAGAGCCCGGTCTTATATGGAGTTAAAAAAAAAAATAGAAACGAATAACTAACTACAATAGTACATTATTTTATAAAATTCTTATAAAGACCAAATTGTTTTGAACAAATATTCATAATAATTTTAATGGCGTATAAAAATAAAAACGTATACGTAAATTTAAAGGAAAAACTACTTTTGTTGTTATTCCCCAATTTGAATGTTTAAATAGACATTTTTTGTTTTTTTTTTTTTCTAATGTTATTATAGAGTTTATTACCAATGGCAATTGCGGTTTTATAGGACAAAATAAAATGTACACATAATATAGGTACCTGCGCATAGCGGGCGCAGAAATACATTTTCATAAACGTTATATAATGTCAGAGTATTGTATATAATACGTTATACGAGTATATTATATATTATTTATATATCAGTGTCAAACGGTTTAATTCAGACGTACAAAGTGTCCCTCGGTGGTTAACTAATTTAAACCGAGGGTAACGGTAACTCCGTTATCCCACCACTTTGAATAAGTCGCTCATTGGGTAAACGACGACTATACAGTAACCGTAAAATGATAATAATAATAATAATAATAATAATAATAATAATGCGGTGTGAAAGATTAATAATTTAGGGGCGTAGATTCGCGAGAATAGATACTTCTTTAGACCTCACATCGGAATATTAATTAAACCCGATAAGACGGGACAGCCGCCGTTTCTATATGCGTGTACAATATACGCAGTGCTTATTATGTACGGACGGGAAAACGAAAAAACGAATCGCGTTTATAACGTACGTGCGCATTATATTCGAGTCGTTTATTGTTTTCAAGGAAAACCGTTTTCTCGGTGAGCACGTATATACAATAATATACTATTGAAAACAAAAAAAATCAACAGAATAGGGTTTAGAAACACGTGATTTTTAAAATTTTCGTCTGAAATTTGAACTAAAAACCCTTATAAAAAATAAATAAAGACTACTTTTTTACAATCAAATAAAACTTATAACTAACATCGTGTTTATTGTTTGAACATTTGAGCTGGGTCAAAAGGATTTTATCCACTCATAGGTTTAACCAAATTAAAACTAAAATAATTTGAAAATTTCGAATGCATATTATTAGTTCAAAAATCACCATAATGTTTTGAAAATTTGATCACGTCTGGAAAAGGCTAATATAAGTATCCAAGACATATATTAGGCTTATATGATTATTTTTAATTTAATTACAACATAAAAATAAAATCGAAAATAATTGAAATTGTCATTGCGTAAACAGTTTTCCTTATTTTTCTTACGTTTCTATTTTTAGTTTTTCTAAATTATTTTATAAGCTTTAAGAGACATTAAAAAATTATTTTATAAATATATCATTAAGACTTAATTTTCTTTCAAAGGTGATGCTACACATGAATATCGCACACAGATTTCTAGTAAACAAGTAGTTAACAGACACACAAACAAAACAAAGAGTTGATTGGATGCGTCACTGTTGAAACATGAAGTTGAAAAGGTAAAATACATAAAACTATTTAATTTAAAACTTTAAGGTACGATAAATCGCTGCCATACGAAAAACGATCCGAAAAGTTCGTTTATACATGACTTTATCATGTAAATAAAAGGCAAGTAAGTATTCTGTAAAAATTTTAAATCTTTAAGAATATTTTGAACTAAATTACAATTAAAAACCAAAATTCAAGTAATGACATCAATATTTCTAAAAACTTTATCGATCTTCCACGTTTTTTACTTGATTTTGCATAATTATTAACGAAATTACTCTTACATACCAATTAGATAAAAAAATCCTACAAAAAAGATTGCTTATCGTTTTTCGACTAAAAACAAATAAGTTGCGACCCCAAACATTATCTATATTCGTGTATACTCGAGTGTAAATCGTGCACCCCACACAACGTACACGCGACTTATGATATTTGGGCATAGTTTAATATTATAACGTCACGTTTTACTGTAATTCTGTGTTTAAACGATTGCGTATAAACCGTTTTCACGTATAACTATACGCTTACACGGTACACACGTAAATAATATTAAATGTAATATATGTGTAGTAGTTTTAGAGGTTTTCTCTAGAAATCTCTACTGTAGGTACCTACTCTCTTTCCGCCGCCACCGCTACCACCGTCGTACTC
Organism: Cinara cedri; assembly: GCA_902439185.1. Taxonomy (NCBI): domain Eukaryota; kingdom Metazoa; phylum Arthropoda; class Insecta; order Hemiptera; family Aphididae; genus Cinara; species Cinara cedri. The sequence goes on along the minus strand of CABPRJ010000033.1, from coordinate 229,197 downwards.
TTAAAACCCGGTAAACGCGCGATAAAGTTTTAAGGGCCTTTCGGTTTTACGATACGCAGCGCCGACGGGGCGGAAAGGATAAGAAATTAGGACGGGGGAGGGAAGTGAGGGAATAGCAGCCGCGTCGTCGGAAGATTTTGTTATTGCCCCCACCACCAGCCACCGCCGTATTCTTGCATACTATCTATGTATATGTGTGCGTGTGAGTGTGTGCGAGCGCGTGTTTAAATACCATTAAAATCCGCCGCCGGGCCCGCCTTATCTCGACGCCTTAACAGCAAACAAAGTTTTGCAAAACGAAATACGACGGGAACGAGTGGGGGTCGTTGCGTAGTCGTCCGCGGGGGGTCGTTTTGGGGAAATGGTAGGCGGGGTAGGGAACGAATGGTCGACAGCGACGGCGGCAATGACTTGGAAAGAGGAAAATCCCTCTGTAAAAGTATGATATATACCTCTTACCGCCCCTTTCCGACCCAAAACATCACGCATCTACGTTTTTCTACGCCCTCGAACCCGCTAACCCCCCCCCTCTCCTCTTTAGTATTCGCTGCGCATTTTAATCCTTTCGCAGTTATAATATGCGCTTTTCTCTTGCTCGAAGCTGCAAGCTCCAAGACTTAATACTATTGGCATAACCAAAAGGACGAGAAGTTATATACAGAGACACCACTTGGTCACTGCAAAGGGTGGCAAAGATATACTTAGAAAATTTGAGTGAAAAATACTAAGGAGAAGGATTCATATGATACTCATTATAATATAATATGTAAGATTAGATATGGAAAATAAGATCAAACGATTAATGCGAGCTGTATAAAAAGGTCCGGACCATTATAAGACTGAAATTGGCAGGGCATGAATGGAAAACGGACTTCAGAAGAGATTCATGAGTGATGAGTTGAATTTAACGAGACCGAAAGGATAATCGTGTAGAAGATGGATGGAATGTGTCCGAGAACTTATGATGAAGCTTACTCAGTCCCGAGAGGTAGACTGTGGAATTAAGCATACGATATTATAGAAAACGCTTGAAAAGCATAGTTAAAGGAGCTAAAAGTCTAAATAGCTATAAGAAAGTTCAATATGTTATATTATAGTATTATCCCTTTGGTGAACATTTCAAGAACGAAACTTCGAAAATTAATACCTACGTTTTTAATGCGATTTGATGATACTTCGCAAGAAACTTATCTGTACTGGATCAAACAAACGAAGAGTTTTGCAACTTTCGGAATATATGAATACGTAACGCGGAACTCATAATAACGTATTATTAAAGGAAAAGGTACTATACGGTTTGAATACAATAAGTGAGGAAATGTCGAGTGTATTTTGTACTACGACGGGATGACGGGTTTTTCCACATTTATATTATTGTAATTTGTAAATATTATTTTTGTCATCACACTTATATTATAAAGAATGTAACAATATGATACATTTTTTTTTTATTGTATATTTTCACATTTTTTTAAAAAAAAAGATTATTATTATTTCGTGGTGCCATAATTAAAATAATTTTAATTCAGTTTTAATTTTTAGGAATTTGAAATAAAAAAATCAAGATAGTCATATATTAAATAAAAAAAACTATATTAAATTTATCAAATAGTTTTTTACGTTCAACTATGCCTGTTGTCTCTATATTATAAACTATACAATTGTATAAAAAAAGTCACGAAAACAAATAATTCAACATTTTGAATTCTATTTGCACGTCTCTAATACTTATCCCATAATAATGTAATCAATTCTTACTCCGTCCGACTGTGTGTCAAATTTGCTGCATTTTATCGCTTAGGAATTTTCCGTTCAATTTTCAATTAAAAAATTCCAAATCGCGAAAATTGCCGTTCTAAATAATATACAATTAGTTTTTATTATACTTTACTTGTTAGTCGAAATCGTATATCGTAACTGTATATATGCGTATTATGCAATATTAAGTTACTAAAACATTAATGCGTATTTTGTAGAGCGGATATATCAAGTTTTATTTATTAACATCCTGGTAAAATAATATTTTAATCAAAATAAATAATATATATTTATAAAAATAAAAACCAAATGCCTTGTTTTCATAATGGAAACGTGCACCATTAAACGATGCTCAAGAATATGGTTTTTGCAAACTCGAAGAAAATTTATGTTTTTTCGTTTACGATGGCCGTTTCAAATTCTTTAAAGCCCTCAGCCCGTTGGAATGCTTGTAAAATATATCATTTTTCGACAATCAAACCATAAAATAATCTAAAACAAAATCCCGTCGCAAAAATATCGCTGGACAAAATCTCACCGCCAAAATTCCGTGAGACGAAATCCCGTCCAGACAAAACCACGCTTGGATAAAATCACGCTCCGATAAAATCTCGCAAAAAAGAGCTGATACTGGGAATGGGATTGTTATAAGTGAGAAGTCGGGATAGGATACATAAGGTTATTTCATTTATATCTGTAAGTATTGATAAACCATTTCTTAATGAAAGATAATTCCAAGCGTAGTTCAGTTGTACATAATTTTTGTGATTTTCGTTTAAATTTGATTTCAAAACGTTTATTAAGAAAAAAAAAATTCATCCGATGATTTTATACATTTTACCGCGTCTAGGTAAGTCCAATATAAGTATTATTACCAAGTTTCAGGCCTCTACGTGTATTCATAACTGAATTACAGCGAAATCTCCCAAAAATTAAAATTCTTTAAAAGCTCAAAAGTGGCTTAAAAGTTTTGGCTATGATACCGTTAAAAATTAAACCAAAAAGATAACAAAAAAGGTGTTTTGTGATTTTTCTATTAAATCATTTTTTTCTGGTAGAAAAGGTCGTCCGTGTTTTTTTTATAAAATAATGTAATCGTGAAATTTTACGTTTTGCTACGTTTTTTCCCACATAAGTGCTTTTTTTTAACAGATGGCGTCGAAAGTCAAAAAATGAAAATCTAGACAACTTTCAGAGAAGTTGTTACACGTGAAAATCGGAGTAAGTTTAACAAATGAAAACGTGTCCACAGACTAGAACAAAGAAAAAAAAAAAGGAAAAAAAGAATTTAACATCTTAGTAAAATCAATAGCCGAGGAAGCTCGAAATCTAAAATTAAGTGGACATTTTTTATTTTTATCATGGATCTATAATAATATGGCACTTGTTTTTTTTTTTTAATAAAATCAAATATTATCTATAAATATTTTAATATTACACCGTTTTTTTTTTTTTTTATTTCTTTATTATGAACTACACATAAATACAACAAAAACTTTATTTAGCTATATTAATTACATAATATAGGCTATCATACTTGTAAGTAATACTTATGTTAATAATATAATACATGAAACTATAGGAATATCTGATCTCTGAACTAGTCATTCTCATCCAACAGTTAATACACCCGCCCACTTTATTATGAGGTAATTGCCTTAAAAGAACCTATTTTGGAACGCTACTTATTCGTTTTGTTAAGTACCATAGCTCCGTGAAAAATAACGAGCATGTTTGACGAAGGATGAATTGTATACAATTTAAATTTATAAATAGGCATATTTTTCTTCGACGACAAGGAATTTAGATACACGAGTACCGAACGGGATGGCAATCATTCTTATTTTCACCATCGTATCAACAAAATAAATAGTTTAAACCCGTAAAATTAACTGTATAGATACATTATCTCGATAATATTAAGTCTAGATAGTTTTTCGATAAACTCGATGAATTTATTTAAAGTTATAACGCTATCCGTTTATTATCGGATTATCGGAATTTTAATTCATTGCTTAGGGCAAATCATTTTAAACTCTGGACAGAATGAATATAGTTAAATATTAGATTTACGTGAAATTACAAATTCAAATATTCAATGCTTGGAAAGAACGGATACCCCATTTCTTTGATTCCGTTCGCTTTTTAGGAATTTATCTGGAACAGATTCGTAAAGGGATGTATTGGAATTTTGTTCATTTTTTGAGCAACATGTACAATTTGTAATCCGTTCCTCTATGATGTAATCGTATGTATGTTTATTTTTTTTTTTTTTTTATAGAATTTTATTTATAAAAAAAGTTTTTATAATTTTTCAATAACCATTTTATTTGAAATAACCAATTAATCATGAACATACAAATTTAATAAAACAAAATATATATTTTTTTTTAATTAAGGAACGAAACATATGCCTTTGTTAAGAAAGAGGAGAGACACTTACTAGTTTATTTCTTCAATAGTTCTGGTACGATCAGTTTCAATTTAACCAAGAAGACCGTGAACCAGTTCTTTTTTAATTGGATATTTCCAAGCACTGAACAAATCATTTTAAAACTTTTACACGTACCCAATAAATGTTATCCGGTAATAACATACCTAGAGTTAAATGGGAAAAACGGAACAATTATAATAAAAAACATTATAATTGAAGATCAATTGAAATTTTTATCTTAAATTTACGACAAACAGTTCTATATTTTGCATACACGTAAGTATTTATCAAGTAGGTTCTGGTACGCATGTGCAACTGTGGTTCTTCAAGTACCCGTAATATAAATAACCCGTAGCCCATAAGTCGTGATTTACAGAAACGAAAGCTATTTCGAATAATTCCGTCGGTAAGACTCTGGAAGTTGGGGATTTTCCGTTATTGTTCCAGAACAAGTTTCTATATACAGTATAGGAATGATAGAGCTTATCAGAGTACTTTCACTGTGTAAACCGCCGTTCCGGCAACGGATAAAGTACAACAAGTGCTGCAGATTTATATAATAATTATTACGGATTATCTCTGAACATTGAAATAAGTTTCAAGAACCGTCTCGACAAGACTGAGAGGGGGTGGAATCTGAAGGACCCATTTTCCTTCGATATTTATATTATAATAAAATATGACATTATACAACACCCTTATATTTGTAAACAATTTTCAAAAAAAAATAAAATAATGGCGTAAATAATAATGATTGCTAAAAAATGATTTAAAAAAAACGGACTATTTTTGTGTTCATGCGTTTTAGTGTTATTTACGTATATACGCAATGGAAATCTGTAAAAAATAACGTGAACATATAAATAAGAATGAAATAGGGAGCTCTAATATAATTGCTCAATATTTTTTAATTTAAAAAAAAAAAACCTTCGTTCGAAATCGCTGTTCATTAGAAATGTTATTTTATCATCGTTACGTACAAATAAGGACTGAATAAATATATTAACATTCTTGTTAACAATCCGTAATTAGATTTATATCAGGTAAATGTGATGCAAAAAAAAAAAGAATACGAAAAAAAAAAGCCGCCCATTGACACCATCTCTACTCAGTGTGAGTTAACGGGGGGTTCATAAGGTATTATAAGAGAACGGTTGAATATTTTAAAAAATAGTGTTATAGAAAATTCAGAAAAATAACTAATACTGGGGATGAGTACGGCCACTATCGTAGGTGGGTAGTTGAAAAGGTGAGGTACATAATTTTACTTAATTTATACCTATAAACAACAACCAACCATTTCTAACGAAAAATGATTCTTTACGAATCTCGGTTAAGCAATTTTTTAAAAAAAAATATATTTGTTTTTTCATGACAATAATATTTTTAAAAAAAGATTGAAATATTAAAAGAATGAAAACTTAATAATAACAAAAAGTAAATAAAACTAATCTTATTTGTAATCTTTCAATATTTTTTTAATCCTAAAGATCCAGTTTTTCCTCAGTATCTCAAATATCAATGGAAATTTCAAAAAAATATCTTTATAAAGTACCTAGTAAATCAAAAACGCAACAAAAAAGGTATCTTGTTGTGTTTTAATTAGAGCGAGATTTCCAGGAGAAAAGTTGTTTACTGACAGAAAAAGGTGGACAAATTAATAATAAATAAATACATTTATTTTTTTATATTGAAACTATTGCAATTAACTGCTAACGATAATATTAAAAAAAACCATCTTAATTTGTTTATAAATTATATATTTCTTTTTATTTAGGTTCTGAGACGAGCGAAGAACGTATTTGTTTTACAATGTTTATTTTTTTCAATTTTTTTTTTACGTGAACACTTTTTCTGCCAGAAAACTGACTCCGATTATCATGTATAGCACCTTTTCTGAAAGTAAATGTTCTCTGGATGGTACATTGAAGAGGCCATTTTTTAAATTTCTCATTAATATTCGAGATAATAAGGAAAACCTGGTTCTTTAGGTTAAAAAAGATTGAACGAGTAAAAATAAAGTTGTCATTGGCAACTGGCACATTTTTTTTCTTATTATTAGGTATTTATTTTTTTTTCATCTTTTTTTAAACAATCGTTGTTGTCATAGAAATGTACATGGTTGTAGTCATTTTACCATAATATGGTATACACCATATATTGTATTATTGACATAGCAACACATCAACTGAACTCCGCTTAGAATATTTTTTTCGTCAGTAATGGTTTGCCGTTGCTTACATATATAAATTAAATGTCCGTCTATATCCTACGTTTTCAACTTTTCACTTACAACATTGGCAGCAGTCACGAGCGAAAAGTGTTAAAAAAGCGGAGATAGTAATCATTTTTGGAGAAAAAAAATGGAGTGAGCCGTTTTTTTTTTTGTAGGATAAATTTTCAGAAAATTTTGCGGTTTTACGGTTTTATTAATTTTTTTTTTTTACACATATTCACGAATAAATCCGAATAAAACCTAAAGTTTCGACATATTTAATGGTTACCAAAAATTCACGTCACGCTAAAACCGGCGACGATTCTCTCGTTACGCTCGGAATCTAAAATACAGAAATCGGATTCACTTGAAATTCTCCGTGGAAAACGAACGCCGCCGGGGACCGTGATGGGAGGTCGACAGAAAGAAAAAAACCTTTTCGTATATTGTACAGCTCATCGCTCGCTGTCTACACTGTCATAATATTATATTATCACCGGCGCGCTGGAAAACCGCCGCCGCCGCCGTCGCCACCGCAGAACAATATCTGAACCGGTGCCCGTTTTCCGTCTCTCGGGAAAATCCTCGACCGCCGCCCGCCTTTCACACCCCCCCCCCCCTCCCCACCCCGTCCTACTTTCCCCGCCCATCTCGGCCCCCCGCCGTCGGTCCCGCGAATAACATATTATTATTTCACGCCGACGACGGCCCGCCTCGCCGTCAGCTTTTCGCCGTTGAGAAATGCGACTGGCGACTGGCGTGCTCGCAAATAGATCACGTCACGTGTCACGTTAGGTTTGACGAAGGTACGACGGTGGCGGCGACGTCCGTATATGAAGCGCGGCTTAGCCGGGGAGGAGGCGACGGGCGGAGGAACGGACCGGGCGACGACGGCCGGCGGGAGAGCTTTCCGACACCGCGCGCACACTCGCGCACACGTTCACGCGCGGTTTCTTCGTCTTTAAAATACGTGAGATTCGCAACGACCGCGTGCACATAGGCGTGCCCCGCGAACTAGACGTTTCGGGAGGGCAAAGGGCGGGAGGGGGGTTGGTTACATTTATGTGACGTTTGTTAATTGTACATGTGGGTTTACGGTTTAAGGTCGAATGGTTCGCGGAGACGTCTCGAAAAGTCATAGAACGAGACTGGTAGTTTTTTTTTTTTTTTTTTTTTTTAGAGATTTTCCGTCTCTAGAGTTATAGATTTTTTGAACGCACGGCGATTCGGCCATGACGACGCGCGCGTTTTAGATTCTGAGCGGACCGAAGACCGACGTATTGGTTTTACAACGGTCTTTATTTATTTTTTTTTTTTATTCTGTGGACAACGCTCTTCTATGCCAGCAATTTCGCTCCGATTTTCAAGTATATAGCGCTTTATCCGAAAGGTAACCTCGTTGGGGCGGTACTTTAAGGAGATCGTTTTAACTTAAATTTCCAATAAACTGAAAGAACCAGAACAAATTATGCCAAAAACAAGAAAATAGGTACAATGTTCAAAAATTCATATTTTTGAAGAAAATATATGATGCATATTATGTAATTATTTTACTATATTATGTTGTTGATAAAGTTAAAGATAAAATTGTTATATTTTTGATAAAGCCACGCTATTAACCGAACTCCGCTCACAATCGTTCTTCGATAGGAATGGTTCATCATTGCGTACAGGTACACGTTAAATTTTCCCTCTTCCCAACTTCTTATCTACAAGGTCTTTTTTTTTTTTCTGTCTGTAAACTAATTTTCGACTAATAATGTGGTCCCAATGTGCCTGGCGAGCGAGTAAGTCGGTTTTTATTTTTCAATCGGTTTTCGTAATAATTAAATCCGGAAAAAAACGTTAAACGAAAACTGACAAATTCACGATAGTTATACGATTTCAATATTTTAAATCTGTAGGATTTATATTTTCTTACCAAAAATTTAGCTCCAGTCGAAAAACCACAAGAGATCATTTTTATTGTTAAATATTTCATATTATCGGCATTGTACGAGTAGTGTTGGTGATAATTAGACAAAATCGGATAAAAACGCAGAAAGAACGATAAAGTTTACGGAATTCACGGTTATTTAAATTTGTATTTTTCTTTTTTTTTTACATAATTTAGTTTAAAATATTCATAGATACACGACATTTGTACAGAACTTTTATAATTCCATTTTATCGAAATTTTAAAATGTTCAATACATTTTGGCAATTTAATAGGCATATTACATTTTCTAGATTTTTACGTAGTTTTTCTTTGGTGGGTACTATATGGATACGATTGTTAACGCAAAGTTCATTATAAATTGCACTTTAAGGTAAAAAAAAGCGTCATGTCGGTCTAAGTATTTATTTTTTATGACCGTTTCGGATCAAATGTTGATGGAAATCGTAAAAATTTCAAAACACGTATAACCGCATTTTTCTCAGAACCGTATTCCGTCAGCAATGATTTATCGTTAAGTTACGACATCGTTCTCTTTTCGAGCTTCGTTTTTTTGTTTTTTTTGTTTTTTCGCTTTTGAAGTGTTACGCGCACGTTAATTTCATTATTTTGTTATTATTATTACTACCTCGTATAGTACGTCGTATGAAGTGACGGCGCACACGTGCGCCGCCTCAGGGTCAAAGGAACCGACTGCGGTCCGCGGGGGCGGCGGATGGCGGTGAATAAGGGGTGACGCGGAAGGAGCGGCAAAGACGGTATATACTCATACCATATCGCGTATGCATATTTATGGCGACGGCGACGACAGTGCGTGCGAGTTTTGTTGCGGGAATTTTCGTCGACGGGCGCTGACGGATTGCTGTTCTTCTTCTCTTCTAAGACGTTTCACCCGCCCGCTTTCCACGAACCCTTCGGCACAGCCATCTCCTCTCCCCTACTCCTCCCCTTGAAGCCACTTTGCGCGCGTATATTTACTAATAACGTGTGTATTCTCTCTGTCTCCGTCCCCCTCTCCTCTCCCATCCCCCATCCCCCTCTCCGTTATACCTGCTCGTTTGACGGTGTGCCCGGGAGCGCCTCCTGGTGTTTACCGTTCGCATTATATCATGATACAATAATAATAATAATAATAATAATAATAATAATAATAATAATACGTATTATATGATACACAGACGATACGTGTCGGCGGCGTATCGCGAGTAGCCTAATTGAAACCGAGACAAAAATAATTCGATACCCGGGGCCCGCCCGCAGACGTTTATCCCGTGCGACGTCTACACGACGCGTGAAGACTCGTCGGTTCCGCGGACGCGCGCTGCCGAGGACGTTGATTGAATTATCCGGCCGTATTATACATTATTATACGGCGTCGGCGGCGACGGGACGATCGGCGTGTGAGTGGTGGGGGAGGTGGTTGGGTTTCCGCGGAGGGAGATTGCCGCGGAGGGGTTTTTCTGCGGGGGAGCGGCCGTGTTTCCGCGACGTCTCACCCGCCGGATTTCCCCGCATTTTTATTCCCGGGGCCGAAAATCCGGAACGGGCGCCCGGCGCGCACGTTTCTCTACTCGAATGACGGGATCGCGGAGGGACTTCACGACGTGAGCGCGCGTGACGCATTAATAAGACGTACAAACACGCGGCGGCGGCGGCGGCGGCGGCGGCGTCGGGACATCGGGAAAAACCGATCGATTGTAATCAGTGGCGTGATATCGGCCGTGGACTTTGCGCCGGGTTTCCGTGACCGCGGGCCACTGTCGAGTACACTCCTCTGCCTATCCATTTTTCCCGATTTTGTTTTTTCCAAATCTTATATGTTCCGACACATAGATATCCCAATTGTAACATTTACCAAGGAGCAGTTGATAAGGATTAATAATTTGTCAGAAGAATGCCGTCATTTTTTTTCAAGCGGTCGTGGCATGACACTGCGCGCAAGCATCCAGTGGCGGTTTTACGGGGGGGAACTCCGAGTTTAGACTTTGGGTTAGTTTGACAATGGAAATTTTTTTTAAAAAAAACGAAATAATTGGCAAATTTATACGAGTTATAATTATTTTTTTACACACAGAAAATATTATATGCATGATAAATAATATTATGCAGTTTATCAACAACGATCGTAAAAAATAAACATCATTGTAAAACCAATACATTTTTCGTTCCACTCAGAATCTAAAATAATACAAAAAAATAAATAATAAACAGGAGTACAAATGCCACAACAATTATAACAACTTAAAATAAAGAGTTAAACAAAAAACTATGCGCTGTACTGGGAGGGTATATGACACACTAAAAAACTTTTAGGTAATATATACAAAGGTGAAAGGTTTATAGTAATAAATTACTATTTTTATTAATTCTTAAAAAATAAAAATTGAATGAACTACCTCGTATATCCGATGGCTTAATTTATCTACTTAACACAAATATGAATAATGAAAACAATAATGCCCGAGCGGTCAGGCAGGTTAGATCCGTAAAAAAAAATCCTGCCTGGGTTCTTCGACGACCAGGCTGACACTGACTCCGGTAGCCATTGCAGAATGCCTTTTTTAAATGAATTAATTTGAAGGTTTATTGCGTAAGATGGTTTCTTGTTACACATCAATTCGGCATCAATTATTTCAAAATGTCTACCAGCTGTGGTTTTTTTTTTTTTCAACGAAAAAACAATTATTGGCGTATCTTGTATTTACTCTATGCGTTATTGGTTGTAATAAACTATCGAGTTTTAAATATATATATATATATTTATATCGGTTATTTTCTTAACAAAAAGCACATTTAGTCCTGCGTATATATTTTTGGTTGAGCACCTACATTCGTTCCTCATTGAGCGATATTTTAATCATTTGATTTTGACAAGTTTGAAACTGTGATATGACATTATCAGAAGCACCATCCCAGGCTGTATAGTACCGTATTATACCATTATAGACCCGATGTGTTAATTGCGTTGTTTAAAACATTTAAATATAAATGCAAACACTCGTATAGACCGTTCAAATACTAATATAGATTAAAATAATTGAAACGTGCTTAATCGTCGAGTGTTCGTCTTTAATTTCAATATTATACTACACATTGTTTATGATGTTTATAATATTATCATAAAACCGACTATTTAAATTTAATACAATTTCCAAGAATTCATAATATATTCGACTAACGGTCAGTTATTAAAAAAATAACAATACTTATTGAGATTGAATTTGTACTGGACGCCTGATCACGACAAAACCCAGAATTCCAGACCTGAAGTACTCCCCGCTCTCCGGTTAAGAGCTTCTACCTCATAGGAGAACAGCGCTGGTATATTAAAAATAAAAAATGATAATAATAAACGAATCGATTTTTACGCAATACGGGCAATACGATTAGTTGGCTAGTAACAAACTTGAAAATGGCTGATACAATTGATGGGCGTGCCACTGTTTTAGGAGGTACCTAATTTAATTTACATCTGTACGCGAAAATAAACCATTGCTAACGAAAAACAACCGGAATAATATTTCTGTTTGAAAATTTGCTCACAGTCACACATACCCGCCCACACACACACACACACAAAACACATCATAGTTAAACATCCGGTAAAACCGTAGGTTTGTTTCTAAAAACAAACAGACAAAACAGTTTAATATTTTGTTTAACCAGTAGTTATAATTTATTTCTCCGGTAAATTCGACGCATACATATTAAACGATACTGTGCGTTAACAATAAAGCGAATTTTAATTAATAATTTTAAAAATATTTAAGGAATTTACAATGCCGGTGAATTAATTTCTAAAATATCTCTTGGAGTTATGTACAATAATTTCCGTACAATATTATACGCGGAAGACTATATCTGCATACCAATTGCATTATATGGGCAGTTTATTTCGCTCTCTGTACGGTTATTACATTATAGGAAGTTCTAATTATTATTTTCAAAGTCTGCATTAAAACACTTCGAGGTTCCTTTGCAGTGTAATGACTAACCGTCTCGCGAGATATATTCGGAATACGAATTATTCACAATAATATCATATTCCCGGAGGAAAATTCGAGCGAACATAATTAACGTAATATTTTTGACGGATAAGAGATATTTTCGTTTCGCGTGTTTCATATCCCGGCATTCGATTATTTAAACTGACTTTTTCTATACCTGACTTACGGTACGCAGGGTTTGAAAATTATTATAGAAAAATATCCGCGCGATAACAATAAAATAGACTAATAGCTAAGTTTCGTAAAAATGTATGGGCAAAAAAAAAAAAACTTAACAAAAATGTTTGAATTTTGTTACTTACAAAATTGTTAGATTTATTTTAGTTAACGTGGTATAATTTATTTAAACGCCCCAAATGATTCAATGATTTGTTGTGCGCGTGGCTTTCAAGTGATAGTGAACAATTTCATACCACACACTCCGCACTCGTGTTGTTTTTTTTTGTAACTAAGTGTACATTTTCCAATAATGGAGACATGAATGTGACGTGTGTAATAACAAAATGTTCTCACACAGACACACGTGAATAGATGAAATGTTCTCAAATATCCCGTCTTCGTCGCCCGTCGTTGTACTTGAATATTTTAAGTGCATTTATTGGTTATCTGCAAAAAGATATAAACGAATTATTTTTTTAAAAATAAGTCGATACTGTTGATGGGTGTGTCATTGTTTTTGGGTACGAGTTTTAAGGGAGGATGTAAAGCGTTAAAAGTTGTTATATCTGTATTACACAACTATAAACCATTACTATCGAAACACGATTCTGAGTAAAATATTAAGACGGTTAACATAACCGCACACTAGAGACCGTAACAGGATCGAAAATAACCGGTTATAGAACCGGGAACTCTTTGTTTATTATTAACCGGGTCCTAAATCAAATTCTATTTTTTCAAATGCTTAAGACTAAACTAAAACTTGAACGTAATTTTAAAAGTCCTGTTCCTAATGTTTATTAAAGATTTTTTTTTTTTCTGTTGTACCACATTATTTACAAGTAAATCGATTAATGAAGTTTATTATACTATTGAGCGAAGTTTTCAACGTTATACATTATTATTTATTAATCTGTTATTAGTCGCATATGAGCGCGGCACTCACTTGTTTAATATTTTACTGTTTTTTTATTTAATTTCAACAATTTTAGATACGTATACCTTATCTTATCATATCAGGGAATTTTTCTTTGAATTAAATCTTTGTAAATTAAATGCATTACAAATACAAAATATTTTTATATTGAGTTTTGATTGATAAATTTTATGAGCTCAATACATATTAATTATTATTTAATGAATTTACCTACTCATTAATGAATATGATATTCGTTTGAAAATTGAGATTTTGAATTTAATACGTTTCTATATGATTTTTGAATGCTGTAATGGGGTTCATCCCTAGAAAAAACTACAAGATTTATTATATAGAAAAAATTAATTTAAAGCTGCACGAAATAAAAAATAAGTTTTAGCATAATAAAATATTAGCATTCATCTACAAAGAATAACATTGTGACAAACACACGTCGGTATGCTACTAAAATAAACTGAGGTATATAGATTTATACTAACTGTCCCGTCCGGCGTTGTTCGGGCCAATTTTTTGTTTTTTTATTTCATCACTAACGCCAAGGTAACCCATTAATAATAATAGTAAAAAAATAATAAACAATCGGATATTCGTACCAAAAATACCTAAAACTTCTTTTTTTTTTTTATCTCCTTAGAGGTCGAATTTTCAAAATATATGTTTCAATTTTAAGTTTTGGTAGGATAAGTTAGGTTAGGTCATTTCACACAGCGCATCTTCTTCCAACAAAAAAACCAGCTTAAAAAAGTTAAATACCTCGTTGACGGCTTGGCGGGAAAAGAAAAATACGTTAAAGCCAGTATTTATTTATACCGAAACTTTGCCTATTTACGGATTTTTTTTATATAGCTTGCCATTCGAAATCAAACATAGGTAGCCGTTTCACTCCCGAAAATAAGAGCGGCAAAAATAATATTAACGTAACATTTTAGAGCCGCTCGTTTCTTAGATGTTCTAAAAAGCGAATTCCGAAAAATATTAATACTTTGAAGACATGAGCAATGAGTGACGTCTTGCGTTATGTCTATCACCTTGTATAAAAGTTAACATTTTGATTTACGTTACCACAACAGAATTATTATTATATTGTAACTTGACGGTGGCGCTAAGTATATTTTGATAAATAACAATAATTTTACACTTAGCTAAACAATTTTAATGAGAAAATAATAGGATGCACGCCGACGACGACGTAACTAAATTAAATTTTGATTTTCAGTTAGTAAACAAATTTCCGGTGAATATTTTTCTAATATTTATAACGTTTTATGAACCTATGATTCCGGAATCACGAGTGTATCCGTTAACGGAGAAAATTGAGATTGAGAACATTTTTATTAATTATTTATTCGATTTATAGCGTTAAAAACATTTAGGCATTTTAACTGTTAAAACTTTTTTTTATCTTTCTCTATCGTATTACGGTAATGGTATAATATGGTACTGTCCATCTATTCGGACCGATCAACCTCCATTAAGTTTTCGGACAAAATCAATCAGATTCCGATGTGGTCTTCCACTCGGTGTCATTACCTCCGACCCTTCGATCGTGACCTTTTCCATTAAACTACTGTGTCCACACGACAAACATGCCCAGTCATTCTAGTCTTTTGCTCTGAACGACACATAACTCAACCACGTTTTCCGCATTGTACAGCACGTAAATTTGGAAACCCGATCATATTCCTCTTTCCTCTCGATCTTATAATAGTTATAATATGACGTGTTAAAATATTGATCGAATTATACGCGAACGTCTATAAATTTAATTTCTATTAAATCATATTTAATATAGATAATGATCGCACAAAAAGTTTAATAACTAACTTCATTTAAAAATAGTAGTAAACTATAAAAAATAAAAAAGAACCGTTGCTTCTGATAGCTGTGCTACAGTTGTGAGTGAGAAGTTGAGATAGTAGTCATAAGGTATATATAGTTGTTAAATCTGTACGCTGCAAAGATACATCGGTGCTAACGAAAAACAATTCTGAGCGTAGTGCGGTTAAACGCGTTTTGAAATGTCGTGGTTTGTACGGTTTCCACTAAAAAAAAAAAAAAAAACTTAAACTACTTAAAAGGTTTATCAAATAAATCGTTACATTGCGCTTAAATGTTTTTTTTTCTTTTAAATATATAACTTGAAATATTAATGTCGTGTTAAATTTCGATGGTTTTGTTAAAAAAAAATCACCAGACACAGTTTTGAAAATATTTTACCGCGTCTTCTTGTTATAAATAACCTAATCTAGTCTACGATTTTTTTTAAAGACCCAAAAAAAAAAAAAAAAAAAACAGAAACCGTAATTTCATAATTTTTCCCGTTTCTTCGATGTTTTATTTACAATACTCCAAGGAAAATTCACTCGTGGGAACGATCCTCCCAACGGACCGTTTTAGCCGAAATTTCCTATTAACAAATTCTCTCTTGTCGTATACGCGTTTTTCGCTACGCAAAATACGTGAAAAATTAAAAAAGATAACCGGAGTAATATTATCGATCAGGATCCCGACAAACGATATTAAATGTGTACGGGCGGTATAGGTGTTTAATGATATCGTAATTCAATGTTCTGCGTTCGGTATACGCTTTACGCATAACGGATTCGTGACAAACAAAAGGTTTTCAACCATCTGCCTATACAGGGTGTCCCACGAAAATAAACCCGTTGTAATATCTTCGGAAATTATTAAGATAATCAAATTCTGTTTTTAGATTCTGAGTTTAGCGAAAAATGTGTGGGTTTTACAGAGAATTTTTTTTTTATTTTATGTGAACACTTTTTCTACCAGAAATCTTACTCCGGTTGTAAATTATAGCACCTTTTCTGAAAGGAAATGTTCTTTGACTGATACTTTAAAGAGGTAATTTTTTGAAATTCTCATAAATATTCGAGATGATGACGAAAACGTGGTTCTTTATGTCAAAAAAGATTGAAAGGTTAAAAAACGGTTGTCATTGGGGACCGTTTTTAATAATTTTTGTTACTTATTATTAAGTTTTTAGTATTTTATAATCATTTTCACACAATTATTGTTGTTATTGAAACGCACATTGTTGTAATTATTTTATCATAATATGAAATATTATATATTGTTAACACTATCAAATGAACTCCGCTCAGAATCATTTTTTCGTTAGCAATGGTTTACCGTCGCTCTACAGATATGCATTACATTTTTGTCTGTATCCTACCTTCCCAACTTCTCACAAACAACAATAGCTGCACCCACGTGTCAAGCATATCCGTCCTTTTTTTTATATATATATCACTCACAGGGATAAAGACTACGAATATTTATATCGAAATTAATTTTTATATTTTAGTAAAAAACTTAAAAAAATTATTTTTTATTTTATCGTTTTTTAACAATTTAAATATAGAATTTATTATTCTTCTGAAAATTTTAATGTATCAACTTTTTATTTTCATTTAATAATTTCTTAAAGTTCAAAGAAAAGAAGCGTACATGTCAATTACAATAGTAATAGTTAAAATCGACTAGAGATTGCGATTACTTCCGGCAGCATAATTACAGGTACTTTTCTCCGAACGTAGAGAAATTATTAAAAATCACGAATTTCATAAAAAAATAATAAAAAGTTAATACGTCAAAACGTTCAGAATGATAAACTCTATAAATCGGCCATCTTCGAATATGTTGAAAACAATAGAATAAAAAAAGTTATTGTTTTAAGTTTTTCGTCAAAGCATAAAAAAACGAATTGCATTATAAATATCCGTAGTTCTTACCCCCGTGAGCAATGCAAAAGCAGAAATCGATTATCCTCAGCATCCGGAGATAACCACCCGGAGATATTACAACGGGTATATCTTCGTGGGTTACCCTGTACAACATAATATTATTTCGGTACAATGTTACGCGTATATATACACACATGCATACAATACTATTAATATCATATAATAATCTGATTGCGCGATTCGGTTGATATATCGTATTTCGTAAATTCGCGTGCAATTATCGGCATTTTAACGCGCGCGTAATCGAAATATAATAATATTACGTCGGTGCAGAACGTGGGTGTAGGTTTACCTGTACGGTTATAGTAAAACCGTGTTGCGCTATTATCGCAGTACAATCGGCTCGTGTTTAAACACACAAGAAAATAGAATTCGTTGATAAATAATTTCCGAATAGGTATAGGTACCGTTGTTGAGCTAAGACGAAAAAAAAATAACAAATGTTTGCGTACTTTGCACGTCGGTGGGCCACTGTTGTAGGTGACAAGTCGGGAAGGTAAAGGGAAAATTGAATGTACATCTGTACGCAACGATTAACCGTTGCTGACGAAAAAACGATTCGGTTGATAGTGTTGTTTTGTCAACAATACACGTGTCATATTACGGTAAAACAATTGCATTAAACATTATCTTTAAAAATATTTGTAATACTTATTTTTTACTTACGTTTTTCCTACGTTTTATCCCGATTTTCCAATTTATTAGGAAAATCAACCTGTGACCTCCCTTAGTACCGTCCCAGTCAGATTTCCTTTCAGAAAAAGTGCTATCATTGTGATTCGGTGCTGATACGTTATTGCTGGTGGAACAGTTGTTCATAGGAAAAAATAAAAAATAAACATCACGGTTGGAGAACCGTCGATGTTAGGTATAATTTATTTAGTTTCGATTGAAATTGACTTTAGTAATTTTTTTTCGTTCGTTACCGAATCTCGCGGTAAAAAAAATATAATGAATATATTATTATAGGTATATAAGAGGCGTTGTAAGTGTAGATTATTTTGAGGGGAGAGGGAGGTTTTTAATATTAATTATTCGAGAATTTAAAAAGAAATTAAACGTCCGTAGTGTTTTTAAAATGGTGAGAGGGATCAACAGTATTAAATATATTACTCACGCATATGTACGGACTGTTATTTATTTTTTTGATAAAACCTGAACGAAATAAACGAAAAAAAAAAAACTATTTATATTCCGGGGTATTGTGACAGATTATAATCCTCCAATTTTATATTTTTTCTTCGTATTACTATTACCTATTTTTATTTGTTTGAGAATTAATCTCTAAAATAATTAACGTTTTTTTTTTTTTCCTTTCATATTTTAGAAACGATTGACCATTCTTATAATACCAAGAATGGTGGTTTTATAATGTAGCCAACAATATTTCTGTCTCCAGCACGTTTTCGTTTATACGAAAATAAAATGTAAATATCGACTTGTGTAGTTGCAATATTATTCATTGTATTTTTCTTATACTATTAAACCGAAAATAACGCGTATCATCGTAATATGTATCAAGTAAAAAAAAAAAATTAATACGATTTGGAATAAACCGTTGGTAGATAACTATAAACAAATTATGTTATTGATATTAAGCATAGGTACAAAAGCTATAAACTTGGTGTAAACCGCGTTCAACGTCAACGGGCACCAAGAAACCCGATAAAAACAAACACGTGAACCATTAATCGTTTACATATATTACTATCGTGATATCGTGATACGTGTATCGAATAGTTCGATGGTGGAAATCAATACGGAACTCATTCGCGCCAAGTGTTTACGTATAAAATTGCGGACTTATACTTATACTTATGTTCATACGTACGATACATATTTTATACTATTACACCGTATTACACAACGCCGCTTAATATTAACGAGATGATATTTTAAAATTCGTATACCTGCTCCGTAAATGCGTATTGACTTTCGATTTTCAAAACGGTACAGGAGTGGAAAACAAGAGGTGAACACTGCAGATTCGAAAAAAAAAACAACGTTTCGTCCGACATCAAGCGCGGTTCCCCAAATTCACGTTGAAAATCGTGATTTTGGAAAAAGTCCACGCGTCCGTCTATACATAATTTGGTCCGAAATTTCAAATTTTCCCGTGCTACGGAATATTTTGACAACCGATCGAAACCGTCGTTGAGTGTTGGATTTTTTGTTTTTTTTAAACATTTCTCAAATCAAATTCCGACAATCTAGAAAAGTACCGCGCGTGTGAGACTTTCGGAACGTTATCGCCGACCGAAAGGGTGTTTTGCGTGCGAGATGAAGGAACGTGTCTCGGTGAAGCTTTTTATAATTTTTTTCTCGAGTACGAATAATTTGCGTTTTGTTTTTTTTTTTTTTTCGCGTTATCAATTGCATTATTTGTGCGCGGTCGGGTACCGTTATCGCGCGGTTTTCGTAACGTCGACACGTCGAAGCGGATACCGCGAGGTCCCCCGCGTTCAACTCGAACACGTTTCTCGGACTCACTCGCCGGAACGCGCGCGCGTTCGTTTCGTTCGTTACGTTTTCCCGCGCGGGAAAACTCGCTAGACGATTCACTGTCGTATGTGTTTAAAGCGATTTTTCGACCGGACGACGCCGACGCCGACCCGCTCCCCCATCCCCATCGTTCCAGCCGCCGCTGCCGTCTAACCTCCCGGCGGTCCGGTACGAACGCGCGCGGCGGACCGCCTTTAATAATAATATGTCTCTACGCGGCGGCGGCGGCGGCAGGCGTATATATGCAATAATAATAGCGTATAACGAGGGCGAGCGCGGGAAAAAATCGATAAGTCGACACAAAACGCACGCCGACGTAATAATAATAATAATAATAATAATAATAACACGGAGACGGTCGGCGGCGGCGGCGTGCCGGAGAGAGAGGGGCGTAATGCCGGGCGGCGAACGCCGGGAAATATTCGAAGAAAACCCGGCGGCGGCGGCGATGAGAATCCGCCGGCGCGCGCGTACAAAGAGACGCGAAGAAAATAATAATATTATATACGTATATATATTATGGCGTGTACGGCGTGTGTACGTATAAATATATATATATATATATATATATATATACGTACAAGTGCGCGTTCGTGTATGCACACAATAAAAGCCGCGCGCGTGTGTGTATATATATATATATATATATATATGTGTGTGTGTGTGTATACGTATACGCGTACGCACGAAGGGTCGACAGTAAAAGAAAGGGGTGGCGGATGTGTGTAAGGGCTCGGGCGGCGACGTAAGGGATTTTAAGCCCGGGGGTTATTACAAATGGCGGCGGTGGCGCGGGCAAGGCAGAAAGAAAACGCGGTAAAACATTGAGAAAATATTATACGCGCGTGTGTACACAATATAAACGTACGGTGCGGAATAGGATTGTGCGCGCGCTCGCCGTTTGCGCGCGCGAGTGTGTGTGCGTGTGTGTGTGTGTGTGTGTGTGTTCACGCGTAAGGGTTGCAAAAAGGAACGGAGAGAAGGGATGATAGAACGCTGGCGTGCGCGCGTGTGTGTTTGAACTACTTTTCGCGGAAACAACTTCTCCGCGCTATCTGACGCACGCACGCACACACATACGTTTACACTTGCGCGCGCGCCCGTGCGCGCACACACACACACACACACACACACACGCGCGCGCGCACACACACACACCGTCCCGGGAATAAGTAAAAGAGGAAAAAGCAATTAAAATCGGCTGCTCCCCATTGGTCGGATATGTTTTCCGCCGCGACGCTATGCGTGCGTGTGTGCGGCTCGGGCGAATGCCGTTTCGTTTGCGGGCCCGAGGAGGAATCAAGATTTTAATACCGGCGGCGCGGTACCGAACTTATACGGAGCGCCCGAACTACCCCGTTACCGCTCGCCCCGCTCGCCGACCCCCTCGCCCCACCGAGGATTCGTCTTCTCGCGGTCTCTCCGTCGGTATAAATTACCGGGGGTTTTTTTTTTTTTTTTTTTTTTTTTTTTTTGTATTTCTCCGTTTCTTCTTTTTCCCCCCTTCGCAGGAGACCCATACGCGCGGCGATATCATATCCGTATGTAATTCGATTAAAACGCAGAAATATCGTTGAACCCGACCCCGTTCAACCGGCTTTACCGCGCGTTACCCGCCCCGAAGATTTATCGCGCGTACGTTATTGGCCGTGTGCGTATAGCGCGCGGAGGGGGACGAGATCGAGACGGCGCGAAAATCGAACGATACAGCGCGCCGTATAGGAGAAGTAATGGGCGAGTGATGAAGTTCATAAATTCGATTAACGCGTAACCGGGATGGAAAATTAAGTTTGTCGGACGTCACAACGGTTTTCCTAGTAACGCGTCGGGGAGGGAAGAGCGTAACGGGACGGAGACCCAGACGAAGACCTATAGTGTTAATTGTTTTCGCGACTCGGAAGAGAAGACGCGGCGTCCCACGCGCGGCTTAATGGAGCGGCAAAGGACAGACGGCGAATTCAACGAGGCCTCGCCTATGTCGGGACACGACGATGAGGGGGCCCCGTGCGTTCTCTGACAGCTGATAAGCAAAAAAAAAAAAAAAATTCGTGCCCAAACGCCGGGAAAACAAATTCAAAAGACGCACATTCCGTCCCGGAACACATTATGTATTTTGTGTGTGTTTTCACCTGCTTAATCTATTTAATTATATTGCCGGAGTTTAATTAATAATAAAGCGTTGCGGCGACGATATTATAAAAACAACAATTATCTGTAGCTTGTCGAATTTTAATTTTTATTCGTGTGGTGTACAGAGACACCTTTCTCGACGTGAAATCACTAACCGCATAATGCGCGGTAATTTAAATAATTATTGCTATCATTAAAATTGCATACGAAAATCGAATGACATCGCGTTGTGCAATATTTTATTCGCATTGAGTCTACGGTATGAACACATCGACGAATACACGAATAAATTATCTGCAGATTGTTCGGTGGGATTTTAAGGTTTCGACATTGGTAAATCCGATTTCAATTTATTTCTCTTCTTTTCGTCCGTTATCGGAGAACACGCCGTCGCCCGACGGCGAAAAATACCGCGCGCTGTTGAAAACCGCGTATAAACGTGGGTGGATGTGGGGAAGAGCGGGGGGGGGGGGGTGGTGGTTGAAAGCGGCTGAAAGGGCCGGGTGGCAGGGGCGCGTGTTATAAAGTCGGTCTTCGCGCGCGCGACACAAAACGACCCTCGCCCCTTCGCGGTTCATCGCTCGGTAATGTTATTATCGTTATTGATATAATAATACGGAAACGGCACACCTGCGGAAAATCCCTGCAGGTCGCCGTCGGCCTTCCGTCGGGGAGGAGACGACGGCGGTACGCGAGTAAAAGACACCCCTCCCCCCTCCGTGAACCTGTCGACCGCGTCCCTCCTTCCACACCCCCCATCCGCCCGACCCCGCGCCCAGTAATCGCAAATAAATACTCGTACGGCGGGTAGGGGAAACGGTGGAGAAATTAGTATTGGTTTCATTTTTCGTGTTCCGAGAACAAGCCGTTAGTTTGCGCGGTTTTTTATTTTCTCGGAAAACGCTTTTTCGGTTTTACGGCGAAACGTTCAAAACCCTTCGAAGCAGTGGCGGATATTCCGCCCCGCCGCGGTATCTCATTCGAATCGCGTTTCCAGAAATATTATATTCCATTAGACATTTAAAAAAACAAACCCGCACAAAGATTTAGTTTCCGTGCTTCGACTTCAATAATATATGACCGATAAATACTACTCGTCGAGTTTATGCATTTCGATTGGATACTCAACGTTTTCACGTTCCGGAATTTAAAATATAAATATTAACACATTTTTTGCCCGTTCCGCTATTATTGATTGATATTTGTTTAGAGTGCGTTCGAACGACTCGTCAACCAGAAACTTTCTCGTAGCGCTTTTTTTTTTCACCTAGCCATTGAGAAACCGCGGAGGACACTTTTTGATTTCTCTCGTAGTTCAGTTCATGATTAGCGGAAAACCCGCAGGCATTTCGTCGTACCGATTTTTGTAGATTTCCGGGTTACCACGGTAACAATGAATAAATACGAATAACAATACCCTGCGCAGAAATGTTTTTCGTTAGCGACTCTGTTATATGTGTCCATTCCTTTCAACGTTTTTTTTTTTGTTTTCATAACGCGTTTCATAACCATAGTAAAACGCAATTATACTACATAACTATACAGTATAAACATTAAATCCGTACATTTTTGCTGAATACAATTGATATCAGCTGTACGTACGGTAGACGTTGCACTCACAGTTATAAATCGTTATTATTATCATTAAAGTACACAGTCGTTTTTGAAGCCCAGGTCCACTGTCTTATAGAGTAAACATTTCCCAACAATTCCTCGAGACGGCAAATAAATCATTGTACACGCTTTTGGACCTTTACGAAAATCAAATAGCTTCTGTCTCTTTTTACTCAACGCTTAAAATATAAATATAAAACCCTCATGTATAATTATATTAACACGTCGCGCCGATCATTTTAGGTTCTCTGAGTGGAGCGAAGAGTGTATTAGTCTTACAAAGATGTTTATTTTTTTTTTATGTGAACACTTCTTCTACCAGAAAGCTTTCTCTGATGTTTACGATGTAGACACTTTTTTGAAAGGAAATTTTCTTGTAGTGGTACTTTAGGTAGGTCATTTCTCGATTTTCCAAAGATTTTTCCCAGCAAATGTAAAAAACCGGGAAAAACGTAGGTAAAACAGGAAAGTCGAATCAACATTAAACAAATATCACCAAAGAAAATGTATTATGCCTATTTCATTATTTTACCATAATATGACATAGATATTAGTGACAAAGTATCACTATCAACTGATCCTCCGCTCGGAATCGTCTTTCAATCGTCAAGCAATGGTTTATCGTCGCTTACATTAAATTCCCTTCTGTATCCTGCCCTCCCAATACTTCTCACTTACAACAGTGGCTGCACCCGTCCCCATTATCTCCTAAGACAGTGTTTTATAATACGTTCTGTCATTTTGGTACTGAACACTGAAAAGAAAAATACGTATTGAGCTATATTACCTAACATCGACTTTAAGAAATTACACCTATAATCGATTTTATGCTATGAAATTCCATGTATTAATATTATTATATCATACTACGGATGAGATTATTTTGAACAATGCGCATACGTGCCAATATGCAATAATGATAACGGTGCGTTTGTCACGGTTACAATTTTTCAGTATCGAATACTGTACAATGTAAATTCTATGCCAACAGACGATTGCGATTATTACATAATAATAAAATTTCAAAATTGAATTTATATCACGCGTAAATCGGGTACTTTTGTTTCGTTTCTGGCGGCATAATGGCCACTTGTCCTGGATCACAGACGAACGGATCACGGTTTCTATGAAAATCTCTTAAAAGAAAAGGTCATTGCAAAAAAAAAAAAAAAAAAAAATATAATATAATCGTTAATTGGTGATGAGTATTCGACATTGAATTCGTATTATAACGCTATATTATGAACTTGAGTTGTTTTTAGATTCCAAGCGCAGCGAGCAATGGAACATATTCAATGGTTTAACCATGTTGTGTGATTTGTATGTCTGTCCGTGAATAAATTTTTTAACCGAATTGTTGCTCCGATTTCCAAGTGATAATAGTTAATAATAATAATAATTCCAAGTGATGATAATACACTATAGCATCTTTTCTGAAAGAAATTTTTTACTTATTGGCGCATCAGTTTTGTGATTTCTCATATTGTTCAGTTTATAGTCGGGGAAAACCAAGAATCAATGTAATAAAACGGGAAAGATTACGATATTAAGGGAATAATTATTTTCGGTTTTGTTTTTTTTTTTTGTTGTTGTTATTCGGTTAACAATAACAGTAGAGACCTGAAATTCACCTGTAATATTTTTATTAGACTTTTCTAGACTAGGTGTATTTCAAAACATTTTGGAGATTTTTGAGCTGTTTTTTATAGGTATTTAATGTGTTCATTTTTACGTAGATAAAATTGTTTTGGCCGAACAAAAATGCGTTTGCGAAGTTCTTCATAAGTTGTACTTGATGTTTTTCCGAACATTTTGAAATTTAATAAAAAAAAAAAAAAATTATAAGTTTATAATGAAATAAATTAAAATTAACGAAATAATATGATAATATTTAA
This sequence comes from Cinara cedri, assembly GCA_902439185.1. Taxonomy (NCBI): domain Eukaryota; kingdom Metazoa; phylum Arthropoda; class Insecta; order Hemiptera; family Aphididae; genus Cinara; species Cinara cedri. The sequence continues at coordinate 203,846 of CABPRJ010000033.1, read as the reverse complement.
CGGAATTTTTTAAAAAAAAAAAAAACAGAAAAGAAGAAATAAATTAAATGTACGAAATCGCTAAAATACATTTTTGTCCAAACAAAGCGTCGCATAATAAATAGGTAATACTATAATATATTGAGCGAGATCCTTGTCCCGAGAAGTAAAACCATTTATTAGAAGTAAACTAAGAAGTACATTATACAGAAAAGATGGATGTCTTCTGGCACGACACGGATAATTATGGTAAGAAATGAGTTTGCGAGGGTGCGTGCGTAGAAATGGTCCCCGTCGTCGGTGATTAAACATAAGAGAATAGGTCGAGGTGGTTTGGACGTATATTCAAAACGGGCGAAGAGCTGCGGAGGCGCACGGGGGTTAGGGGGGGGAGTTGAAAGGGTGTTTGGAATAGACATGAAAGGAAACCCGAGAAGAAATTAATAGGAATAATCAATATTATATGATGTAGAGAAATGGGGAGTGGCAAGACGAGGTGGTACACAAGATTAATGGACGTGAAAGATAATTATAATAAACAACACAGTTTGGACCGACGAAAAAATAATAATATTTTACTTAATTTTCGGGAATCCGTAAATAATTAATTATCTACCGGATTATGCGACGAAAATGAAAAAAAAAAATAAAATAAAACGTGGTAATTATTAATTATACTAGACTATAATGTGTACGCATTGCGGTATTTACGATATCTGTACGTGCGACATTTTGCATTCAATATAACCCAGCTGTAGGCGAAGGCCGGACTGTTTTACATGCGATTTTTTCACAGGCTGAAAACAAAATAAAACAAAGTAAATTGCGTTTTTGGCGGGTTGCGAAGAGTGAAATCCCAGCGTATGGAAAACAATCCGACCGCGATTGTGGTTAACGGTTGAGCGATTCGATTTTCAAACTTTTTTTCGGCGGGGGTGTATCGATCAGTTATCAAATTACGACGGCAATAAAAACTATCCCGAAATCGTGAAAAGTACGACACGTTCATTTTTTTTTTTTTTTTTTTTGTTTCGTCAACGCGTTATCGGCAGGAAGCTATTGCACCGCGTACCAAGTATGAAATATACAATTAAAAGAAAAAAATCCCGCTATTGCTAAGTGCTGATGATTTATTGAGTAATTTGGTTCATATTTGAACGCAACAACGACCAAACGTCGGTATCGAAAAACGATTCCGAGCAATGTCGAATTTTTATCCCTTGTTGTCAATGTGACCCAGAAAACAACAAAAATTAAACTAAAAATTACACGTTTTTCCTACGCATTTAGAAAACGACAAAGACAATCGAAAACATGACCGTCTCAATAAAATGCACTAGATCGAAAATGCTTTTAGAAAATTCTGATAAAGTTTTTAATTGGCGCTGTTGGTGTAAATGTTAGGTTACTGAAACATTAAAGACAAAAGAAAACCACTACGCAGTAGAACAAATACGTTCCGCGCTTCCGTTAGAATCGATAAAAATATCACAACACAATTGGTTTACACCACCGCACTTGAAAAATTAAAGCACAGTTTCGTGTTCGGGCGTTTGAAAACAATAAAAACTATCAATAATCTATTTGTTTTTTTGGTTCAAGCGGAAAATCGGAACGTTTAGGTTTAACACATCGAGTTGTCCGCGTTTTTATTTTTTGTTTCGCTTGAAGTTGTAACACGCTATTATTTGAAATATTTTACTAATGTCAACGATGCGTGTGTTTAGCTCAAGGTTTTTATTTGCTTGCTTCTAAATCACGAGTAAACGGAAAAAACACCGTCGGGATCTTGTAAACGATATTGTAATATTTCGGCGGGGTTAACAATTGTTTTAAATCAAAACGTTTAACGTTTTCGCGTAACGTGAAATTCGAGTGTTGAATACTATATTGTTATATAACTATAGTGGTAACCCTATAGTACGCATCAGAAATGCTGAAACATTATTAACATCGATAAAATAATTTGACACGAACGAGTAGGCGTAAAGTTGCCATTATTATATGCTTTGCGATGATGAAATGTTCAGTTATGAATTCGATTTCGGATAACGATAACCTGCAATAGGAAACACTGAAATACGCGGTCTCGGATACATTTCGATTTACTAACTGTCTCGGCGAACGCACGCGCAAACAATCCACCTACTATTGTTTCTTATGTGGACACCCACGCAGTATTTCTATAGACGCCCAGCGATATTTTTTCACGTACCCTCTGAATACCGAAACCTTATTTTGTATTGAGTATCGATGTATCTCTAGGAGAATTGAAACACGAATAGTTAACAGCACTATTTTTCTAATTTTATTTTACTGTTACCATAACACGGTGAACTATGAGTTTATTGAACATTTTAGATTCTGAGCGGAGCGAGGAATGCATTGGTTGTTTACAATGATGTGTATTTTTTTTATACGGTATACATAATTTCTGCTAGAAATCTTGCTTCGATGTACCAAGTGTAGCATTTTTTCAGAAAGGAAACTTTCTTTAGTTGGTACTATTTTGATTTTCCAAGTGGTTTCAAAATAGTTGGGAAAAACCGGGAAAAAGCATAGTATGGACGGGAAATTTTACAAAAATAATGCATTTAATATTTTAAATTTTGTTTTTTTTTTTTTTTTTTTTAAGTCAGTTAAAATATTCGTAGAGAGACTTGAAATTTGGACGGAAAACTTAAAATTGTATAGACGAGGTAAAATGTTCATAACATGTGAACATTTTTTTAAGCTATTTATAAACATTTTAATTTTGTGCTTGAGAATGTTTGAAGATGTGATTGTTTATTATAAGTCGTATTTAGTGGTAAACAATAAATTTGAGTTTAATATAGTGTGTATATTTTTTTTTATAAGAATTTTAATACTAAATTTTTAAGAAAATCGTAAATATATATTACGGATTTTTTTATTACACGCATAACCGAACTCCGCTCAGAATCGTTTTATGTTAGCAATAATATTAATCATTTAGTACAGATATACATTAAGTTCCCCTATATAACTTGCATTCTCAACTTCTCACCTACAACAATAAACAAGAACACGCGGAACGGTCCGAACGTATCCAAATACGCATTAAAAAAATTCGGTTATAAAGATGAGTGGAATTTCGTGAAAAAAAAAAATTGTAAAAAATGCGTAATTTCGGTAAAATTTTGAAATAAATCGGTTTTTAAAAAGTCGTTTGTATTGTAGTGTTTGTGATTCTTATATTATCGCAGTTATTGAATTTCACAAGTTCGTGATTTATATCGGTTGTAGATTTTGTAATACAATCAGTCGTCATTGATATTTCAACACAATCGTTGATAATAAACAACAATTTTTTTTTTTTTTTAATACATTTTATAATCCGCAATATGTAATATGTGAAACTAAATATTAAACAACACGTGATGATATGACGTAAAAGTAAAATACGCAAAACGAAATCGACAAAACTGAGTATTTTTCGCCGTCTCGCCCGTTAAGTTCGTTTGGTTATGATACTCGCACTTTGTGTCGGTCCCGAAGCGGTGCGTCTGATAAACCGTACGATCGCCCTGTATATTATTATTGTTTCGGCAGACGGAATCGATAACAAGAGAAAATACGTACGCGGTAATATATGCATGGACTACAAAGAGGCACATACCGACTTCAATCTAGAAACAGTTTTTATGTAAAAGACAAAGTGCGCCGCGCGAGAAATCCTAAAGACGAGAGAATCGAGAGACGGAGAGAAAAATTAGGAGATGAAACAGAACGGATAATGCTGACAGAACACTTTGTAGTTTGTACCCGAGTAGGGAAAACAGGCGGAAGCTGTGGAGAAGTCTATAAATCGACCGCGGGAAAAAATTAAACCTAAAAAACTCGGAAGACATGTCGGATCTACGCCACTGAGATGAAGAACAAACGACGGGCCTACGCCTATTGAAATGCTGCGAATTCGCCTGCATCGAAAAGGGCCTCGCGGAAACAAATCAGAACGCTACGGTCAAACGGCTCACGGCGAATTGAATAATGACGGTTCAAACTACCGAAGCTACAAAGCAGTTACCGCGAACCGTACCTTTTTTAGATTCTGAACGGAGCGAGGAAAATATCGGATTTACAATGATGTTTATTTTTTTACCTACCAGCGATTTTGCTCAGATTTTCAATTATAGTACTTTTTCTGAAAGTTTTCCCAATTGTTTTCATAATAAACGGAAAGAAACGTAGAAAAACGGGAAAATAGACACAATATTAAAAAAATATATTATTACAAAAAATACATAATGCATAATATGTAATTATTTTACCATGTTATGACATAATATAATGTTGACAAAACTACGCTATTAAGAAAACTCCGCTCAGAATTGATTTTCGTTAGCAATAACGGTGAATCGTTTCGTACACCAAATGTAATACATTGAATTTTCCCACAGCCTTTCCGACTATTCGCCTACAACAGTGGCCCACCCTTCGTGTTAAGTTTGCCCTTATATTTTTTCGTCTTTTTGCATAACGATAAGGAATTGAGCAGAAAAAGTTTTATCGAAATTGACGAATTAATTATCGAGATTTTTGCCGACATGCAAACGGACGGTTCACGGGGTCGGGGATCGGGATCAAGTTTGTATTTTATTGGATTTTTTCGGTTTTTTTTTTTTTTTTAGAACTTTCGAATCGTCGGTTTGAGTCGATGTAATTTTTATTCCGCGTCAATTTCGATACGATACCGTATTAGTATTACGTTATTGTGTTCCGTCGAACCGTCGCCTAACGCGATAGAAATCAAAAAAAAAAAGAGAGAAAGAGAGAGCGAGGTACATAAAAAAAAAAAAAAAAAACGGTCCCTTTCCGCGAGCGCCCAAACGCGCGGAAACCCGAAAGAAGCCCCGCAGCGATCACAAAAGGACCGCGTGCGCGCATTACCCGCGTAGCCGGCAATAACGGCGCGACGACAATAACAATCCCGGAAAACGGTCGACGACGACGACGGTCCAATACGTACGTATTCGTGTACGTGTATACGTATGTGTACGTGCGGCGGCGGCGGCGTACGTACACAACAGTCGGCCGGCCGGCTGGTTGGCGGTCGGGTGGGGGG
>CABPRJ010000033.1:96965-198734 GCA_902439185.1 Cinara cedri | reverse complement strand
GGGGGGCGGTCGGACGGGCGTGCGGGCGTGCGGCGGCGGCGTTACAAAGTGTACGCGGGAGCCGATGCTGTACAGGTGCTCGTAATTACCGTCGTCGGCGCGACCGTTGTACGCGCGCACATAAAGACGACGACGATTGCTCGAACGCGCCGCTATCGGCGGCGCGAGGGTTTTTCCGGGAGCACGTGTGATCGCACGCGGCGGGCGGACGGTCGTACGCGCGCGAACGGAATAAGAAAACGGCGATTCCAAGAGGAGCGACAGCCCTTTTGTCGCGCGTCCCTCGCGACCTCGGAACAGGCGCCTCCGCCGCCGCCGCCGCCGCCGCCACCGCGTGCGGAAACGGCGCGAGGGCCGCGGAAAACTCGAGAGCTCGTCAACTAATTAGCCGCGCGCGCCGGCGCTAAGTTTTGATAATAATTAAAGGCCGGGCGCGCGAGCGCCCGCGTATAAACTTGTGGAGCCCCCGCCGTAGCGGAACGACGGCCGGCGAACTGCGATGACGGCGACGCCGCGGTTCCCTTCCCCCCCCCCTTCCGTGCCCCGTCGACCCCCACCGATCGTGCCCCACCTCCGGGCGTCGCCGACCGCGAGACTGTTTATTATCGTACCCGGCCGGTAACTCCTACGCCGCCGACTCTACGCGTTTGCTCGTAATTATGTTTATTTTTTTTCACCCCTCTCCCCCCCCCGGTGAATATCGGACGCGATTTTGCTGGCTATAAATTCGTTTCGGGAAATCGAGAGTGGGTATTTCCGCGCGTTTTATCCGCTATTTCGGTACCGTCTGAGCGCCGTTTCGCTCGCTTTCAGGGGTCAGGGGCGGGGGAGGGGGCTGTACGAATACCGCGGGCTTCGAAACACACTCGACAACGAGAATCATTTGAACGGTCTCGAATGTCCGCGTGTTCGTCGGCTCCTATTGCCGGCCGCTGCGACACGGCAATTTGGCAATCACACCGTTACGGGAACCCCTACAAACGTACAACACGTGCAGCGTCAGCATTGTATTTCCATGATAATTTCCAAACGCTCCCCGGTAATGTTATTGTTATTATTATTATTATTATTTGTCGCGTACTTTATGGTTTTTTTGCAAATGTACGAACTCGAATGTAATATTGTGTATTGTATTTAACGTAATATTTTTTATACGTGTATTACATTTGGTTTTGTATTTGGTTTTATTTTAGATTCCGAGCGTAGCGACCGAGCTATTGGTTTAACTATGCTGTTCGTTATTTATTTATTTTCTTTCTAGTCTGTGGACACGTTTTTTCCTAGTAAACCTACTCCGGTGTGTAAGTGTAGCACCTTTTCTGAAAGCTCCTGAGAGTTGTCTTAGATCGTACTTGAAAGCGGTCTTTTTTTGATTTTCGACGCCATTTTTTTAATAAAAACACTCGAGTGGGAAAAAAACATAGCAAAACGTACAAAATTCACGATTTCATTATTTTATAAAATCACGGATGACGTTTTCTACCAGAAAAAAAAATGATTTAATCGAAAAATGACGAGAGAAATTTTTCGTCACCTTTTTGATTTATTTTCTAAGAGAATCGTCGAAACTTTTGAGCCACTATTGAGATTTTGAGGAATTTTAATTTTCGAGAGTTTTTTTTGCTGTGATTCGGGTACAATTACACGTAGAGACTTGAAACTTGGTAATAACATTTATATTGGACTTACTTAGACGCGGTAAAATTTTACTTTCCCGACTTCTCGCCTACAACAGCGGCCCATCCATCGTGCGAAGTATGTACGTATATTTTTTAGAGGTACAAGTAACGAGCCCAGACTATATTATAACGTATCGTGGTAAAATATTTTTTTTTTCCGCGACGTTTACACCGACGGGGGCGTACGTTTTTAACGGGGTCGGGTGAACTCGCGCGTCTATACAGAAATACCGCGCGAGGTTAAAATACGTTATACAGACAGCGGTCAAAAGTGAGAGAACGGACGGGGGAGCAGTCCTCCTTTTTTTACACGGACAAAAATAAATAATAATCGTCCTCTCCGGCGTTTAGCTCTTCGGAGTGTACAACGTTCGGGGTTCCTGCGCCGACGTTCGCCTCCGGTCGGTCCCGATTCCCGGGAGACGATGGTAGTTTTGAAATGTACATAAGTTGTGGCCCGGATATTCCGATTTCCTATCGGCTGCACGATTCAATGTTTAGTTATAACCTACAGTGTGGATGATAATATGTTCGCTAATGTAATTTTACCAGCGTCCAGTTTTTGGCCAGTGTGCACTTGTTCGTAGCTTTGTGTGAATTCTGTTCGATTTAATAAAAACGAACGTCGTGTAAAGCGAATCGATTACACGCATTTTTACCCGACACGTGTTATTATTAATTTTTATTATACTACTAAATTGCATACGTATGAATACGATTATATCGCCAGTCCTAAGTCTGTAAAACGAGAAGGGAAATATTGATTTTGCGAAAAATGCCTCCAGACGTAATTCACGTATCGATAAAAGCACATTTAGTCGTATACTATACAAAATATACCCGGGCCGCAATTTCCATAGCGTACGACCACGGTCTGTATTCGGGGACGCGATTCCCCGACTCCGGAGACGACGGCATCCGCTGTCCGCCGATTCGAACGTTTCGACCGCGCAAAATACAAAGCGTACGACACGTTTTCTTACGAAGCTTAACGGACGTTGGAATCTCGAGAGTCGAATTTATTACGCGTTCTGTCGTTCGAATATTCCGGATGGCCGACTACGGCTGTAACATTACTGCGCGATTTGCGCGTATAAAGACGGATTATTCGGGACGACAGTTTCAAATAATTTTCGAAATACGTTTGATTTGTTCGAATAAAATACCGCCCGGATTAGAATTTAACGATTAATAATAATAAGTTTTTCCGACGCGACGTTCGATCCCGAAACAACGAACGTTACAACACAGCAAACAATACACCGGCAAATATAAACGAACAGAATCCGATCCTTAGTCGTGGCACTGAAATTCTGTCGCGGTAAACGATAGTTAATTGAACGGGAAATTATTATCGGATCCGCGCGGGATTCTCTAACAATGTACGCTATGCTCATAATAATACGCTTATATTAGACGCTGCGTTGTAGTTATTATATCGTCACTGAGGTATTTTTGATGAAATTTCATAAACTCGAATAAGTTTTATGAACAGATTAATTCTAAAATACTTATTGGATTAAACTTAAACGGATTTTGTATTTACTTTATTTTTGCCGGGCGGAGATTATGTGTGGGGTAAAATATACATATTTCGGGGTGTAGTTTATTTTCAAACCCTTGAACCGCACGATTTTTTATAAAAAAAAAACGCGTGTGGGGGAAAAAAACTCTTTCGGAAGTCTTGTCTTCATGACGGGTTTCCCGAAAGTTTAGTCGGGTTAAGTCGTGTTTTTCGGGTTGGACCCTACATTTTTGGCACGCGCAGTGCCCTTTTGAAGTTTTTCCCGCTTTGACCGCTGCAGTATAATTTGAGCGTAACGAAAAATAACTAAAAATCAACAAAGCGAGAATTTAGACGAGGGAAAACCGCTCCAAATAAACGTATAAAGACCGAACGAGACTGTATGGACGGGGTGAAAAGTGCAGACGTCACGTTTAATTAAGCAAACAATTCTTGAGGCTCTCCCTGTGGTAATGGCGATTTATGGCGCAATTCAAAACTGAACCTCGAACAAGATGTGGAGATATTTTCAATCGATTCGAAACCATCTACAAAGTTTATAGAACCAAAAACAGCACACACTGACGCAGACGAGGATCATTTCCTTCTAGACTTTTCCATAGTGCGATCGAAAATTATTGATTTCCTTTTTAAATTCTCGGCGTTTGTATCGAGTTAACAGGGAAAAACTATTTTTAGTAACTATCATTATTTTTTCCGTGACCACGAAACAAATGACGTAACATTGGTTTTTGCAGGATTACAGTTCGTGACACAACCAGAGATAACCAGAGATCATATTTTATTATTATTTCCGGTACGTCCGGGTTTTTATTATTTTTCTTTTCCTGCGACCACACAATACCGCTATTGTTCCCTTTAATATTAATCGTCGATTTTTTCTGCACAATACAACACATAATTCAATATTTCTCTACTGGTACAATATAATATTATCTACGGTCTATTTATTCCACGTAAAATTAATGCCGATCCGCTTATACTTAATACGTGAATTATTGTCTTCGGTCTAAGACGTCTAAGATTGTTTTCTTCGGGGTAGCCTACTGTCGTAGGTATGGGTATCCGCCGCGCGCCGCGAGTTTACCGCTGCGAACGAGTAGGTTCGATAACGCGTCCTCAGAGGATCGTCGCGCGAAAGGACCGCGTATAAAACAACACGCGTCGTCTTCTTATCTGCGGCGGTCCCGGGCTCGTTTAAATTATTGGCGGCCGTCGTTGTGTTCTTGGACCGCGATAAGAATATTCTCCGGGGTACAGTTATACGAATGAAACATTAACCGAACTGCTATTTCGAACCTCCTCTTCCTCCTCCGCCAACCCCGCTGTATGCTTGCCGGTACCGTACCTGTGGTACGGTTTTATCCCCACCTATACCGTCACCGGTTCGACCTACCCGCCCCGTCCCGCAGCGGTTATAATATAATATCCGTGTCGACCTACACGCGCGCAATCGTCGCGAACAAATTTTCGCGAAAAACCCAAAGTGTCCGAAACCCCTATACCGCCTCACACCCCTACCATCACCCCGCGTGTGCGTCTCGCACTACGTGATCCCTTCAGATACGACGGGGGCAGAGAGGGGGGGGAGCTGCGGAGATGTTATCCAAAACTTTTGGCTAGCGTTTAACGTCCCGAACGTGACGGAAATAAAAACGACTTTTTGATAACGCGCGATTACTGTGTTTTTCTGCGACCGCTTGCTATATGCGTGACGTACCTATAACACAATTCGCTAAATTAGAAAAAGAAATAAATATATATAGTTACATTTTATTTTTGAACTCGTATTTACGAATAATACGAGGACAATAACACTTTTTTTATCTATTCAATCCGTTTTCAATGTTTTTCTCCTGCTCGGCTTCGGCCTGAACACGACCATACCGCTAAACACAATGATCGTCTCATCTATCCGGTTTGTCGCCACTTGCATCTGTTGGGTTATCGGCTTCGACGCTTCAATGTTCTTCTTACACAAAATCTTCCCACCTTAAACTTGGTTTGCCGATCAGGAACTTAACTGAATATCCTTGGTCGCATCAGTATCTTCTACATTTGCGATCATTTTTTTTTTCGGCAAACTTAGGCTTTTGAAAACTGTATTCTATAATCTCCTTCATTCATCGATTTTTAACATCAAATATATTATAAAATATGTACGTATATTTTTTTCTAAGAACTTTTCTCACAAAAACCATTTATCTCAGTTATAATGACTTTCTTCAGAGGCCGCGTCTTACAACAGTACAAAAACGATACGTTATTGTAATATAATGTCACATAGGGGAGATCGGATATAATAGTAATATTTTGCACTCAACTCTGGGTTTAAGAAAACGGTCTATCATTTTCAGATAAATATATCACCGTCCATTAGACATAGCTTAGACCTAATAAATTAGAGCTCTTTATAAGCTATTTACAATTTTAAATGTCTCAAAAATAACTATAGTAATAAATGAAAGTAAAAGAGAGTTTAGAGCGTATGATATAAGCGGACAGTTTACTAATAAACAATTTGGTCAGAGGTTTGTTGATTACCTGGGACCAGTCATATATAACTCTGCCTTTGGACATAAAGAGAAATATTCCCAGCTCCTCTTTAATGTGTAATTATATGTACACTAAAAGAACTGTTAAAATTTGGTTATTAAATAATTTTGTGTGATGTTAATGTTAAATTTAACTGTTTATAATGCATAGAATCAAGAAAATGTAATATTACTGTATTTGTCGTCAGTAATTTTGTTTATGTTATTTTGTTAGTACACTTTGTGACTCATTTGCTCCACCACAAGCTATGTTTTCCGGGGTAAATAATTCAAAATTTTTTACTCTTTATTTTCGGTTCATCGGAGTAGGTCCTAGATTCATCAACCCTAAGCCATGTATAGCACTATCCTTTATCCTTTATGCCTTTATTCTCGACGATATATAGCTCCTAGTCGTTCTCTCGCGTTATAAACCGTCACAGATATTATTTAAATCGTATCGCATTTATTCTGCACGTAAAAAACGTCATTGGAGAACGATGTGTGGCGGGTCCATTATAATATTATTATCGTTTTAAAACGAAACTCGACCCGAGCCTCGTACGGAAATAATTATTTACTCAGTAAAATACAAAATTCGTCGGCAAAAAATATATAATATCCAATGACAATGTACGCGATATTGTACTTCCTTAGCCGCGTGTCGTTTCGAGTTGAAATATTTACGAACTTGACCTTTTTTTTTTTTTTTTTTTTATTATTACAACGATACCGTTTCGCGGAGACGACGGGAAAACGGCCGGCCCTGCGCTCAAAATGGGTCGGGCCCACCCGTCGCGGGAATTATAATATTATATCGTCCCTATAGGTGAAATCTACGACGGCGGTGTACACCTCTTTTTTCGGGAGGTTGCGGAGAAACGCGCGCGTAGAGTATCGTTGCGAAAAAAGACCCTCCCGGTCGCATTTCCATCCCTCCTCCCAATCCTCTCCGCCCTCACCTCCGTGGTCCCTATAGTTGCTCGGGCCGCCGCAGCCGTTAAAAAGGGATTTTAAATCCCTTTTCCGGAAGAAAAAGGAGGAAAAACCGACAAATAAAAACAAACGGCCAGCGGGAAAATTATTAATATTTAATTCCCGGTTCTTCCGCCGCGGCGCATTATAGCGGACCGAGAGGCCGGCGCTCTCGAGGAAAAAAAAACCCTGCCCACGAAACAACAACTACGCCGTCCAATTACACACCGCCAGGCCGTGGGAATTCATTTTTTCATAATATGACCTTCCGCGCCCCGAACCCGCCCCTTCGGGTAGCGGACTACTCGTATATACTGAAAATATCAACGGGCATTATGTTCCACCGCGCACTTTAGAAAAACATTATGTCCGGCGTTTTTGCGAAATTTATTCCGTTGTCCTTTTTTCGGCACGACCATAAAATATTATAAATATTGCCGGGGACAAAAGTGCGCAGCATTAATTTAAAGCGTCCACGAGCGCACACGCACGCGCCGACCCCTCGTCGGGAGAAGAAAAAAAAATGTCCGTTATTACACGCCGTAACAAGGTCGACAAGTCGAACGACGACCTTTTCGCTTTTTGTTTTTTTTTTTTTTACTACATTTTCCTTTCCCCTGCTCTCCCACACTCTGTCCCTCGTACCAAAGACGTTATCGGAAAAAGATTATTGTGCGCGAACGGCAGACGACGACGCGCGAGAGAAACGAAAATACATTTGTAGGGACGCGGCTGTAAATCACAGAATCCCGAATGAATTTATCGTTTTCCGAAAGCGATAAATCGAGTCGCATATAAATAAAACAAAAAAAAAAAACAAACACCCGCTCAAAATCAGCAGAACCAGAGTCGAATTTCCTTCTCCGTCTGTTTTGTACAGCGAAAGCTAATATTCTTCCCGAAAAACGATAAATAACCTTATGTTAAAGTTTTTGTTTTTGTTTTTTTTTGTTTAGAAAGATTTATTATTGGAATAATACAATAATATTATAAATAGTACAAAGTATTTATAAAAATAATAAAAATTTCCTACACCTGTAAGCTAACCTTGTGGCTGTTTAGAGGTTTATAGCACATAATATTTTTAAACTAAATTGCATAACATAATAAATAATAAATAATTGTTTAAATAAATAATTTATACAATTGTTGATTTTAGTATTACCATTGATAATATTTTTTTTTCACATCAATTCCTCCTAATTATGATATAATATACTACTTTCAAAAAAAGTGGTAAAATTCGTATACAAATAATAGGAGCCGGAGAAAATTAAAATCATAAAAGATGTACTTGGATACACTATAACATCGTGTGCGTAAAAACATTTGACAATCGAACGGTTTCTATATATGTTCAACCTATCGCCGCTATAACGGTATAAAGTGAACGAACGAGTCAACCGGAATATCGCTGTCGTATATTAAGTATATTGCCGTGTAAAATCATAATATTTAAAACGATTCACGGCGAGACAACACATATGTTTATAAATTGTTTGAACGATTTGAGGGGTTGATTAAACTTTTGTACAGGATATTTTAATTTTACTTTATTTTATTGCTTATGATTTATAATTAAGATTTGAAGCGTGTAGGTATACAAGTTCAATTTATGATCGCCTGCACAGTATCGCGTGACAAATAATTTACTTAAATATTTGACACATTGTTAATATTAATAATCGAACGCAAATTAAACGTTGTTAACAAAATTGTACGCCGGTGGCGTATCCGGGATTAAATTAAATCAAAAGTGTGAAAACGGAAGCAAAATATTATATCCACGTTCGTTAGAAAAAGGCCATCGTTACCACGTGGTTATTTCGCAAAACATATAATCGCGCGCGAGGAACAGTTATATTACTTGTGCTTGGTTTAATAAGTATATTATACGGCGGCGCAAATGTCGGGAGCGAGTAATAGGAAATGCTGTATTTTCAAACCCGGGCGGTTGAACGCTAAACCGTTAAAGTATGGAGCCGTTTTCACTATTAGTTTAAAAAGGAATTAAATTATAAATACAAAGTACGGTACGGTGCGTTTAACGTTTTCGAACGTAACTCGCGAAATATGATTGTACTTTTTATTCTTTTTATTTCTTTTGAATTTCGTTGTATTATTTTTATTTTGTTACGCATTAATGTGGCTCCGCTAACTCCGTCGTAAGCATTGCGCTCAATGGAGACAGTTATTCCATTGTAAACATTTCAATAACACGCCGTCAATCGTATTTAAAATTTACAATAAAAATATTAAAAAGGGGAGGGGGAGGAGGAAACAACGGGAATACAGGGGAAATATCGCGGAGTGAGTTTGAGAATTACGGATCGTCGTTAAGATCGGTTTCGCCACCGCCGCGCCGGCCGGTCGGCTTAACGCGTGTTACGTTTCACGGCACGAAAAGTCGTCGGACTCGAAAAACGTACGCGCGCGTACACCGACGTCGGGGAGAAAGACAGATAGAGAAAGAGAGAGAGAGAGAGAGAGAGAGAGAGAGAGAGATTGAGAGGGGAATCGGAGGGAGAACGGGGGAGGGGGTGTCGATATGAGAAGACGGCGTTCGGCATTCCGCCCGCGTATACGTTTGCGCGCGTTCATCCGGGCGGCGGTTTTTACCCGGGAACGGAAATTAATTGCCGCCGCCGAAACGCGCGATCGCGCCGCGAGAAGCTGTGCACACAATGCCCGCGGTACTTGGGCGGCCGTTTTTCGGTTACGCGACACGCTACGTTTACGTGCGCGTACGTCGGGCGTACGCGCACGAAAGGGTTCTGAAGGACGCGCGTTCGTTGAATTCCCGGGGACGCATAACGAACGCGCGCATAACAAAAGTACGGCGGGAGGGACGGACGGCGAAACGGGGGTATGTGCGCCGCACATACCCACGCGTTACGTACGAGCTTTCTTTCGGTCGCGTCGCGCGTCGTCGCGGGGCCCGAGAAAAAGGCACGGGGAGAGAAGAGTTCAAACGTCGTCGTCCGCGCCGCCGTTTACATTATTATTATTATTATCATTGCCGTATACGCGGGGTATAATAAAATTACCCGGCCGCGAAAGAGCCGGGCCGGACGAGGGCGGGAAACGCGAGGGTGGCGCGAGCGTAAATCTCGTCGTCGCGGGGACGATAAGGGAAGCCCGGTGGCGGCGCCGCCGCCGCCGCGATATACGGCGCGGGACGCGCGCGGGGCGAGGGCGAAAGAGAGCCGGGCGCGGAAACCCGGCAGCAGTTTTAAACTCGTATGGTATACACTTTGCCGCGCGCGCCCTCCACCTCCGCGCACTACGGTGTACGACGTACGTACGCGTACGCGAACCGAATGAATAATGGCGGCGGCGGCGGACCGGGGGATAAAGAATCCCCTATTTTCTTTGCGCCGCCCCCTCGCGCGCGCCGCCGGATTCTTTGGCGGTCGTATAAAGGGTCGCGCGGGGTCGCGGACGACTATACATTCTTGGCGTGCGCGCCCGCCGCCGCCGCCGCCGCCGTCCCTTTTTGCACACGCGAAACATTTTAAAGGCATCTTTGCCGTTATCGGCGTACAGTAACGTCGCCGTTGCCGCCGCCGCGTACATAAATACGTATATACACGAGCCGAGGTGGCGGTACCCGTATGAATTACGGCCGTAAGGTTATAAACCGTGCCAAGAAATCCTATTAAGTATAATATTATGAAATACTTCGGCCGTGCCCCCCCCCCCATCCCTCCCCTCGCGCCCCGCTCCCCGCCGCCGTCCTCTGCCCCGCGCTTCGCGCTCGGTCGGCGCGCGTGCATGTGTAGGAATTCGACGATAACAATATTCCCGAGCTCTTTGCTGCTGCTCCTCGGTATTATTATTATCGTCCTCGTCGTCGTCGCCGCCGTCGTCGTCGTCGTCGTCACTATTATTACCGCCACCGTGTCGCGAACGCAATAAGAATCGCCGCGTTTATAATAATATAACACGTAAAGGTTTTACCTGTCCGAGGAATGCGCTTTTACCTCCCCACGCGCACTGTCGCCCGACCCCCGTTCGAAAACCCCCGCGCGCGGTACTCGTTATTATTATTATTATTATTATGATTATACTCGCACAGCGTTCGCATAATGCGTACCCGCGCCGCGTGTTCCGCTCGGGGACTGAAGGGGGGGGGGTTTAATAAGGAGAGATGGCCTCGCGCGGGGACGCGGCGACCCGGTAAAACCGTACGGGGCGAATTCAACGCTGCCGTTGTACTTAGTGACGCGATCCGTGGCCCGGGGGAATTGGGCAGTCTAGCGGTTTTTGGTTTTCGAGTGTCGGAGACCGACGGCTACGGAATTCGACGGGCGAAGTGAGAAAAATAAAAACAGCCGTCTGGAAATAACGAAGCATCGGTAGCACTCGAATTTAAAGAAGGTGTTTGAGTAGGTTTTTTAGTCGAGAAAGTGGGATGCATATAGCTATTTAATTGATACTTGTTAGCAACGATAAACTATGGCTAACGAAAAATGATGCTGAGCGAAGAAAAATCTAAAATAAAAAGACTAATAATAAAAAAAAATTTGCGTTTTCGCAACAACAACGGTTGTTTAAAGAAAGATATTATTAAAATAATACAAATTTATTTATAAAAATAAATAAATAAAAAACGTCTGTCAATGACAACTTTATTTTCAATCTTTTTCGGTCTCGTTTTTCCGTTTTTTTTTCGTTATCTCGAATTTTAATCAAAACTTCAAAGAAATTACATTTTTTAAGTACCAACTAAGGTCAAAATTCAACAAAAAAAAAAAATCTCTTTTCGTATTTTGATTGGAACGAGATGTCTTGCAGAAAAGTCGTTTACGGTCTGAAAAACTAAAAAATACACATTGCAGTAAAACCGATAGATTTCTCGCTTCACTTAGAATCTAAAAGTCGGAAATATGTCCAAACGTGGCCATCGCGTTGTAGACGGGTATCTGAAAAGATAGGATATAATTTAGGGGTGAATCGGTTTACGTAGATCCTATGTACACGCAATGATAAAGCTTTGCAAACGAAATGCACTTCTGAGCGGAGCACAGTATTAGTGGTATTTTCGCCTATCCGTGTCACGGTAACTGAATAAATAACAAAAACCGAAAACAATAGACGAACCGTCGATTATCACGATCGGTGTTATAGTATAATAAACGTTACTTTTATACCGATAAATACGTGTTGTAAAAGTGTCAACGAAACGGATAAAATATTTCAGTTCGAAAATTTACTTAAGGCTAGATTCGCGGTTAGAACAAAAGGAGAAAAAAAAGACTGACATACTTCGTGCGTGGGTGTAATCACTGTCATAGATGGAAAGTTGGGAAGGTAAGATATAGACGGAAATTTATTGTATAATCTGTAAGCAAAGATAAAACATTGCTAACGAAAAAACGATTCTGAACAGAGTTCAGTTGACAGTAGCTACCTTTTTCAACAGTGTGCGTTTCCATGACAACAATGATTGTTTAAAATAATAAAAACTTAATAATAACATAAAAAAAATTTAAAAAATCGTTGCCAATGACAACCTCGTTTTGAATCTTCCGATCTTTTTAACCTAAAGAACCAGGTTTTCCTTATTATCTCGAATATTAATGAGATTTTCAGAAAATAACATCTTCAAAGTACCACCTAAGAGAATATTTTATTTCAGAAAAGGTGCTACATTTGGTAGTTGAAGTAAGCTTTCTGGTAGAAAATATGTTCACAATAAGAAATAAAGAAAAGAAATAAACATCAATGTAAAACCAATATATTCTCGGCTCCATTTAGAATCTAAAAGTCGAGGGGGAATCAACGCCAATTATCATTATTTCTTTATAGTGCCTATATTACATGTATACATACATACATACCTACTATTCTACACAAAGCAACGTTTTCTCCTGCAGATTTACTGGATTTACCCCTTGTAATCCTATCCGTATGTGTGGACGGGGGCTGGGCAAAGGCACTCGGAAATTTTTGTCTTTGTGGGCACCAAATAATGGCTTAATACGTACAGCGTAGATATACCAGAAAAGTCATTAAAAAATTTAATTGCGGTTTGCGAAAGTTTCGACGAATATATTTTAATATCATATGTAGTTGATTTATTTTCAACATTTTACAATTCACGGGACGGTTTATACGTTTGAAAAATACGAAAGGAAAAATTAATTAAAACTATATCCGAGCATCCGATTAATTATACTCGATAATTTATGTTGAACGTATCTCGTCTGTTTATCTTTGGTCACAGAAAAAAAGTGCCAAAGTCGATTTTGTATATGGTTTCCAATGCGAGCGTGTTAAATTTTCAATACTGTTAAACGGTCATATAACGACATAACTGCTAAATATTAGTTATATGTCCTTAAATTTCTTAGATCATCTGATTACAAAATGACTTGCTGTTTTTTTTTGTTTGCCGAACGAAAAGTGCATCGCAGCGGCTCGAGATATTTTAATTTTCATTGTAAAAAATATTGTGTTAGAAGACATTATGGTGTTATATGTATACGTTCGGATCAAAACATAAATGAAAAACGAAATTGTTCGGGAAAATTCCCGAAATTAAACTCAAGCTCTTATTCTTCCCCGAGATCGAATATAATATAATATATAATGACGTGTTGTATACAATATTTTTTACTGACTTGTGCCCATCATAATATTATACTAACGATTAGGTACTAAAAAAATACTATACACTCGACTTATGTAATATCTATGGGGATGTCCTTTTGTGTATGGCAAAAGTATAAATAGTTAGAACGGATTAGTCCACGAGTTTGGAAGGTAGATGGGAGTGTCGGTGGCATGCGTAGGCGGAGAAGTTTTACCCCTTCCACTGTATTGGCTTAAAAAAAAAACTATGATCAACCGACAACAACTATGAATGTTAATTTAGTAATTTTATCTTGAAATTACGTACTCTAACCAAATTACAAGGAAGAAAGGTTGGTTGATTGAATAAAATAATTGGCTTTTATGGATCCGGCTTTTGAAATTCTCATCAATAAAATGCGTACTAAACATGTGGTAACATTAGGTATGTTTACTAAATATACATAAAGGGATATAAATTACGTTATTGTATTAAGTTTTAGACTTTTTAAATGGTTTTTTTTTTTTTAACGTCTACATAAGCATAATAATTACATAATACATAATACATAATAAAACATAAAATTATAAAAACGAGGAAAGTTTACCCGGTTCCAATTTAAATTTACGATATTATACGCATATAATACCCTCGGGTATATATAACACAAAAACTTGTCTCGTTAGTTTTTCATATTATTACGTTCATTTTTATACTGTCGTTATTGTTTTAAACTAGCAAAGGGGAAAAAGTTTTTAATATTTAATATTTTCCAAAAAAACGTGTTTACCATTAATTTAAAAAAACTATTAGTCTCAGAGTATTTTTTTTCTTTTTAGATATATTAAATACATATATTATACTGTTGACGGACGTATATGTATTATTGTTTATTATATATAGTTAATTTATCAATACTAGTTGAGTAATAAAAATTTAAACGAGATACCTTCATACAAAAAAAAAAAAAAATGATTAGTTTATAATTTACACAAAGTTTTTTAAGGTAATTTGCTAGTGTACCAGAAAAAAAAACCAGTAAAACACCGAAGGTATTTGAGTGCGATAATATATTATATTAATATACTATCTTGCTAGCGTCGAAATAGTGATAAGATAAAATTGAAAATGTTTAACTTTTCGAACAACTGTTTTCGTCATTTTACTGGGTACGACTGAATATCAGTGCGACTACTTATTATCAGTATAATGATGTATTGCGCCAGTGACGTATCCGGAATTTTCAAAACGGACAATAAATAAATAATACACATAAATGAAAATGTATTGTTAACGCGTGTATAGAATTCGAATATGAAAATAAAGTATCACCGGAAGTGTGCAAGTGTGTCAAATATTTTAATTGACTGGGTTCAAATTCGGAACATTTTCACTATACTTGCCCTTGACCCGAAAAAGTATTTCCCGAGAAGAAAATATAATTTTTAGTCAGTTTTTTTTAAAAAGGTGATTGCAATTTTGAAAATCTTTGAATTAAGTTGCCACCGGTCGAAAAATGGACGTTTTTTTTAAAAAGCATATTGCATGGGAAAAAAATTAATATTTTTACGAACCAAAAAAACATTTCCCGACAAAATAACGAATTTAATTGAAACTGTAATAGCAACCGTTGCTAAGAGACTAGAGACCCGAAATTACTTGTATTTCGTGCATATGTGTTTATTTGTATTTGATGCCATACATAGTGTCCTACAGTGATGCTAATAACTCTGTTAACGTTCATGTTTTTTTCTCAATCCGGTTTTGCGTTAGAAGGACACGATTGTAGAAACCATAGTTACAGTGGTGATTGTGATTCCTTATCGCGTAACGTGTTATTCTATTGAAATCAAGTTGTTTTCACACCGATTTTATAGAAATTAAAACGGTTATTAGTGAGAAACTATTGATCGGATATGGATGTGCGATACGCATTCAAATGTTATTTTTTTTTTCCCCGGTGATTAAGGGACGAAAACAAAAATGTTATTTTTCTCTACGTTGTGTTCTCTTGATACAAAACCCGATTGCACAGTTATTATTATTGTTTTTTTTTAAATAAACGAATATCATCGACACAGTTATTGGCGTTCGGATAACACTGTAGAGCATCCTGTATACGTTACATAGTATTATTGTTAACCGGCATCCGCTAACGTTATCGTTAAATTCGCACCGCGCTTCTTTATGATACTGTGTACGGTAGAAAAATCAATCTCGAAAACAAATAAATACGGACATGGGACATGTCCCCCGTGACACCTCCGGAAACTCCACTGTGTATTGCAGTGACTGCCAATATTATAGTTTTGTAAAAAAACAAAAAAACCCGTAAACGCGACTTTTAAATCGGCTGATATATTCGTGTCAAATATAAAATGAGCCGTTACAGCTGCAAATATTCCCGGTTTCTAACCGGACCAAAGTCTCTATTAGATCACCGTGTTAACGATTTTCAAACCGAGATTTCTTGTTGGAAATATGTTTGCAGTTAGAAAAAAAAAATCGCACGTTGCCATGGCACAGTGTAATAATTTAAAAACCGCGAGTCTACAAAATATATCGTATTCAATGTGGAGAAAACAAAAAATAAAACGATATTTATTCGGATTGATCGCGTTGGCCTGATCGGTCGACAAAATTCCTTTTTTTTTTTTTTTTTAGCCCTCCTTAGGTTACGTATTAATTAATCAATTATGTACGGTCAAAACGAAACAATTACCGTATTAATAATATTGTAAACCCGTTATCGTACACGTCGAAAAACATAACGACAGCCGAAAAAATCGTTTTTCAAAGCCGAGTACCGAGAAAATAAATCGCGTATTTTTTTTTTTTTGAACTTTTTGAAACGCGTAATGAAACGACAGGGTCCTCGGAATTTTATACTATTTTATCAAAGCGAAACGATACGCCGGTCGTGTGTCGAACAGAAACGTATGGAAATGTACCGGCACGCGCGCGCGTGTGTGTGTGTGTGTGTGAGTGTGTGTATTTAAAGGATTTTCGTAAATGGACAAAGCCTGTAAAGGACCGTAAAGTTGAACGGGGAAAAACTATACGCGTGTTTATGCGAAACGACGGCGGCGGCGGCGACGCGACGGTAAGGAAAGGAAACGGAGGGCTCGTGCGAGCGCAGGGGCGGCGGTCCGGGTCGATAGATAATTTATGCGATGTCTGTAAGAGGCGAGGAGGGGAGGGGGTGAGGGGCCGGGCAGCGGCCGCGAGGAGATGAGACGAGACGCGGTGCGACGGCGGCGGCGGTGGCGGAGAACGCCCTCGGGGCCGAGGCAAAAGGAGGCAAAAATGAAACGTCGAGAGAGCGGCGGCGGCGGCGGCGGCAGAGCAAAGGAAAATGTTGACGAGAAAACTTTTGTATGAATAATGAAGCCCGCGTGCAAGTCGAAGGGTTTTTCGGACAGGCGGTGGCGGCGGCGGCGGCGGTGTGCGACGACCGGGGGTTAGATAGCGACGGCAGGCAGTCGCAGGCACAATGGCTGAACCCCGGGAAAAGAGGGCGAACTTTAGTTTTGACGTGCCATCCTCTCGCCCCCACCTCCCACCCCCTCCCCCGGTCGCGTTCCTCCCGTAGTAAGTATACGTATATATGCACGCGTATATGTGTTTTGTGTGTGTGTACCGTTCTCTCTCCCACTCTCTCTCTCTCTCTCTCATTCCCTCCCTCTCTTATAATATATATTATAATAATAATATATACGTGCGCGCTTATTTTTGTGCGGGTGTATACGGCGCGCGCGTTAAAAGGAAACGTTCGCGCGCGCGTACGTAATACGCGAAAACTCTCGCGCGCGCACACACGCCGCGTCGGATACGGAGATACGCGCGTCAACAGATCCGGCGGCGGTAGTGGCGGCGGCGGCGGCGGCGATACTCGGGGTAAAAGACGAGCGGCGAGCGCCCGAGTATGAAATTATTCCGAGTCTCGGTCCCGGGTGATAAAACGGGACCGGCGAGAGTGGTGCGGACGACGGAGGAGGCAACGCAAAAAGGGAGCCGCCGCCGTAATAATAAAGTTTCCCCGGCCGATTTATTATACGCGAGTTGCGCGCCGTCGCCGGAAAGACGACGACGACGACGACGACGACGACGCAGTCGACTATGGCGGCGGCGGCGGCGGCGAGATGTTTAATTACACGGAGAAAACATTTTTCAACGTGGTCGTCCCGTGGTGTTCCTCGCTCTCGGTCCATAAAGATTTATCGTTTTTGCGATATCCTCCGATAACGTTGCGACGGTTTTTATTCGTAAGAACGTTCCGCATACGCGCGCGACCCGATAGTGTTATTGCTCTCGTAAAACCGCGAAAACCTGTACTGCGGCGGGGGGGGAGGGAGAGGGGAACATTTATAACGACCCTTTGCCGCCCCTATATTATACGGGTAATTTTTTCCTATCTCAAACCACGGAATATTTTTAACGTAATTAATAAGTTTTTATTGAACGAGGTCACGCGGAAACCGACAAAACGAAAACCTACTCGTACTGTCTTATTCATTTTTCTAAATCTTTTATTTATCTCGCACGATGTTCCGGAACGTCTTTTACCGACCGAACGGGCGATTCGCGGGAACTAAAAAAACCTCCCTGAAACAAGAACCTATACGCGGGGGGCTGGAGATTTGTCGAGCGTCTCGAAAACGTTTCCAGACGATGAGACGGGCGAAAAATCCGCGTCATTCGGGGCGCGTAAAAAACGGATCGTTTTTTATACCGACCGCGTAATGGCTACACTCGTGAAAAAAAAATCTAAAAAAAATTCCACGTTCCTCCTGCAATTGCCGTCCCGGGTTCCGGTCCGTACGTACTTTAGTATCAACCGATCGGACCGATTCGGTTGCAAAGGCGAATGTGCCCATCCGCGAACTACGGCTGAAAAGCTGAAACGCGCGCGGATAAAATGCTCGAGTACTTACGGATGTTTTCGGATTTCTCGACGGACGTATTGCTCCTGGATCGATCGCTGTCGCGGCCGTGTCCGGTCGTACCGGCGGTTACGGCGTGTTTGAACCGTTGGAGTACGCCGTAAACGACCGCCGTCCAGAACCGATAAAAAGTATCGGACGAAAATTGAATAAAAAGAAAAAAAACAAAAAAAAAAAAAGGGGTTCGATCGGGTTTCGCCGAAGGGACGCCGTGTAAATACCGGTCGTTCCTGTCAATCCAGTTTGGTTATTATTATTATTTTTTTTTTTTCGTATTACCGCTGTCCGTGCCGCCGCCGCTTGTCCCGTCGTTCATCGAAAACCTATCGAACTAGTTTTATCGATCGTAACACGTTTTCGTATTCAAACGCGGTTTATTGTGTCGCGACGCGCGGTTTCCACCGCGGGACCGGAATTACCCGTTCCGCGGCCGGACATCTGCGCGCCGCCGGGTCCCCTCTCGCGCGCGGTCCGGCCGTCCGGGGTCTTCGGGCCCCGGGGGAACGACCGCCGCCGGCGGAAATTTCGAGACGCGCGCGCCTGGTCGTCGACGCGTCCCGAAAACCCGGCCGATAACAATAAGTTATTAACGGGCGGGAAAAAAAAACAAAAAAAAAACATTCGCGCGGCCCGGAGGCGAATTCGCACGGGGTGCCCCACCGTCTTCGGTCCCGCCCACTTACCCGGTTCGGATGTCGCGGCGTCTTTTTTCGCGGGCTCGTTATCGACGGGACCCGCGGAACGGCAATGTTCGCGTCGCCCGCGCCGATGTTCCCCTTCCCCCCCCCCCGCCGCGGCACCGACAAGCCGACAACAATGACCGCGGTTCCGGACCGCCAATTGTTATTTCGATATTGTATTAGTTTTACGAGCCGGGGCGCCCCGGTTTTTCGACGGGCCATCCGACGTATCGATTCCCGGCGCCGGCGGTGCGGTCCGCGCGATTCCGAATTCCGGAGGCCGTACCGCAGCACGGGCGTCGGTCCGGCGGTGCGCAAACGTCACCGCCGCGTGTGGGGCACACGTACCGTACCGACACGAATAAGAGATACGTCTACAACGCGTGAATTGCGAACGCCAACGTTTTAACGGGTGCAAATAACGAATTTTCAGTACGCTTTACTCAGGCTCAGGACTGACAACCGAGCCGGCGTGGTTTAAGTGTGTTCGGTATGTTTTGTCGTAACAATATTTAACAAAAAAAAAAGCGTGGGTATTTTTTTCGCGTCGGGACTTACCGAGGAGCCCCGTTGGTTTTAATTACGACGCGACGGTACGTGGATTTTAGATTCCAAGCAGATTGACGAATGATGACTGTTGGTTTTACAATGATGTTTATTTTTCTTTATCCACGAACGATTTTTCCAACAGAAATTTGTCTCCGATTTTCAACGGTATATAGCACCACCCGGGCAGTTTTTAAACGAGCACATTTTTTGATTTTTCCAGCTGTTTTTATAACAAACAAGAAAACCTAGAAAAAACGTAGGGCAAATTACGGTAAACCTACGCGAAATTTGTTGTTTTCAAATCATGAATATTACTGCCTTTCAAAAAATATACAAACGAACTTCGCTCAGAATAGTTTTCGCAATACCAAAGATTAATCGTCGCGTACAGATGCACATTAAATTATCTAACCAGAAATGTTTGTATTCAATCCGCGATATAAAAACTCAAATTAAACCAGTAATACTATTATAGGTATATGCATAACGAATCTAGTGCATATATTTATTTCATTTGTTACCTAGTTATAGGTAAGATGAAATCGCAAAAAATGATATAATTCCGGACCCGTATTTATTTGAACTCTCGATGGTACTGTTTATATTATCTAACATCAGTTTTCAACATTGCATTCTAAAATAGAACCAGCGCGGTTAAAATTGAATTTGTGACTCTTTAACGTTTAGATTATAAATAAATAAAATAACCATTGCCTATACAGAACGGGATATTTTTATTTATTTTTTTTTTTTTTTCAATTTCACCGGTTATATTTTTATCATTTTCGCATAGTCACTACCGGTACAAAAGTGGTATTATAAAGTGATGATGGCCGGTCGACGACAGAATGTCTTTCTAATGAAAATATGTATCGAACATTATATAATACGGTATACGGTATAAGTATAATAACGTATTGATATTTGAAAATATGTCAGTTTAAATATTTATCGTAACCATTAATACCGTAATAATAATATGTTAAAAACGCGGTAAAAAACAGGTATTTTACCCGTTGGAAACCGCGATTTAACCGTATATGTTTGCTTTAGCATTGTGTTTTATTCCGATTATCGCAGTCCTATACAAAAACGGGCGGAAAGTGCACGGCGGCGGCATAATACTCTTGTAAAATTGCATTATACGAAAATTTCCCGTTCACTTCCCGTATTGCGTTTTATTTTCTAAAAAATAAAAACTAAAGCAAAGTTCAGATTGGATATATGTCTTGAAAAAAAAAAACCGATGGGCGATTAGAAAAAATATCGTCTTGATTCAAATTCAACATTATTGTGTTTGAATACCATCAAAATCATTATTCATCTACAAAAGCTGTTGGACAAACGTTATCACGATTGGATTCAGCGTCACAGATTCGTGCGGTTGTATTATTTAATTTTAATTTTTTTTTTTTTTGTTTTTATCTCTTGAATCGAACTCGGAACTATGGCATTTCAAATATATCGGCGCAACACTTTGTGGTTAAGCGTATAATTGCAATCGTGTTCAATCAAGATTCACAACTGCCATCATTTTGTTTGC
Source organism: Cinara cedri (assembly GCA_902439185.1). NCBI lineage: Eukaryota > Metazoa > Arthropoda > Insecta > Hemiptera > Aphididae > Cinara > Cinara cedri. Next base: position 177,729 of record CABPRJ010000033.1, on the reverse strand, counting down.
TGCGGTTTTCAGTTTTTTGTTTGCGCGGTATTATTGCGGAGTAATGTCGCAAAAAACAAGGTTATAAATGATAAATTACAAAATACCGATTTTACAACGGTACGCTGATATAATTGCTAGAATAAACATCCAGAAAAAGATAAAAAGCCTCACGGAAATGTAACAGTCTAGATAAAGACAAGTAATCGGGTAGTTTTCATCCGGGTAGGAAAAAAAAAATGACCGTGCGAATTATCCGTGTTGAAAACAATCGGAAAAGCAGTGAAAACGTATCGGATTCGGTATACTTTGGTGCGGTACATTTTCGGGGCGGGGGCGAATGCCCCCTTGATCGCTTCATCCGCCCCCTCACCGTCGCCGCGAAATCGACGCCGCCCGCGCGCCACGCCGCGCCCGAGACCGAGACCGGGAATACGGCGCGACATTCAAACCGCAACGCTCTTCTGCTCAATAACGGGGCGAAACCGCGTAACCGGTAACCGTCCGTTAACCGTTGCGGACGCCGAGACGTTCGCGACGCGGCGGGTCGCGCGCGCCCCGCCGCCCCGAGACACCGCCGTCAAAGCGGCCGGTACACGCGCGTACCGGCGCGAGCACGGCGACACGGCGGGTGTTAACATATTTAACGCGGCGCAGCGGTGTCGCACGCGTATTGTCCGGCACGCGGACGGCGATAATGGCGGTAATGTACGACCGGGACTTTTCACGCGGCCGGGAGAGGATCGGTATGGGCCCGGGCAGGTTACCGCGACCGTGTTATTGCACCGCGTACGCTCGCGACGGCGGTTATCACGCGCGCGCGTGACGTTACGGCGAGCGGCCGCGTATCGCGCGGGATCGCTCTGCCGCGGCGCACACCCCGTACGCGTTACGCGTGATCGCGTGACGCTCGCGCGGGAATCGCTACGAGCCGTTTTCCGCGGCGACGCGCGCGGATTTCCTTCGAACGTTCCCGCGACGCAGGCGTGTGCGTCGGCGGTGCGCGGCGGGTATCCGCGATTCGTTAACAACGCGGCGGCGGCGGCGCCGCGTAATCGTCTCTCGCGCGCGAGTTTAGCGCCGATTGTTATTGAATTAGGATATTATTAGACGGGCACAAAGATTTCGCGTACCGCCGCCGCCGTTCCCGTTATATTTTCACCGTCGGAAAACGACGCGGAGACGTGTTAATACTTTTACGCGGCGCGCGGCAGACGCAGGGGAGAGCGAGCGGAGAGACGCGCCGGCAGCCGGTCGGGGGTGGGGGGGCGCGCTCGTTAGGCAAATCGAAATCCAAACGAAACGACGTGACGGCGGGCGGCCCGAAAACCCGAGTGCGTCCGCGGCTTCCTCTCCTCCCGCCCTACCACCCCCCCCTCCCACCCCCTCTCCCGCAGCGGCGGTAGTCGCCGAAAACCGGTGACGGCTCTCTTCGGGTGTCGCGATAATCCGTCGCAGCTGCCGGATAGGTCCGCGGCGCTCTTTCGCCTGTGCACGCGATACACGACGATTGTAATATCGTTAACCGGGGGACGCGCGTTCGGTCGTTATCGCGAATACGTTCGACGTGATTGCCGGTGCCCGGCCGCGACGCCTCTGCCCCCACAAACGAAACGCTAAACGAACACGGCGATAACAATGTGCCGAGCATTCCGAACGGGCCGAGAAATTACGCGTAGGTTTTTCAACGGCGTTTGTTTATCGAGTTTTTCGTACGCGCAACTTTTCTACCAGCGATTTTTTTTTTTTTCCGATTTACAACGGCAGCACTTCTTCTGAAAGGGAATCGGACCGGGTAGGCACTTTGGCGAGGTCGTTTTCCGATGTTCCCGGGAGTTTTCGCCGCAAACGTTAGGTTACACTATTAAACGAATATTATAAACGAAAATTTTTAATGTGTATGTAATAATTTTACCAAAATGTAGCATATATACGGTTAATGTTGTAAAATCGATCGATGTCTTTATATTTATACTTTTCGGATATGAAAACGACATTAACCGATTTTACGATATTGACCGTAACATATAGACATTGTTGACAAAGCAACACTATCAACATTCAGTCGAACTCTGCTTAGAATCGTTTTTCGTTAACGACGGTTTGCAACGGTTACTTACAGATATTCATTCAATTTTCGTCTATATCTTACCTTCCCAACTTCTCATTTACAACACAGTGGCTGCACCCGTCCCCATCGTCCTAGGGCAGCTTTTTTGTTTATTTTTTATTTTATCTGTGAACAGCTTTTATGCCAACAATTTTCAAGTATAACACTTTTTTTGACAGGAAATTTGACCAGAGTGGTACTTTATGGAGGTGATTTAATATAATTTTCACTGTTATTTTTATAATAAATGAGAAAAACCTAGACAAAAATGGGAAAAACCGGGAATAAACGCAGGAAAAACGGAAAAATGTACGAAATGTATTGTTTTAAAATCGTAAGTAAAATAGCCTTTCAAAAAATTTGTTTTGAAAAAAACGGCCTCAGAATCATTTTTCGTTAGCGAAAATTAATCGTTGCGTATAATAGATACACATTAAATTCCTCTCTATATCATATTTTTCTCACTTTACGTCTATAACAGTGGATCACCCATAGTGCGAAGTATGTCTGTATTTTTTTTGTCACTTATCGCTCGGAGTCGGAAAGACCCCGACAGCTAACGGGCATTGGACTTCATTTAGGTCAAGGTTCGTGTAAAGGGACGCTCGTATGCGCATCTCTCTAATGTTCGTATTGGTTTTAATCATAGTGTAATTTAATACTTTCTTGACTATCAATAAACGATGAATTATTGTATAAACAATTCCCTCGCCGTTGTCGATTAAAAAAATGTTATTGCCACTGAGGTTTTGTTTAATACCTATTTAATATTTCGATTTATTTTTTTTTTTTGGGGGGAGGGGTGTTGGAAGTACAGTTTAATTTTAAACCCCATTGGGGTACAATTCTTTTGGAAAAATAAGGAAAACATTTTGAAAGTCTTGTTTCTGTAATGGGTTTCCTGAAAGTTTTATCGGGTTTAGTTAATTTTCGGGAACAGCATTATATTTTTGGCAAATATAGTCGCCATTAATTTCGGTATTATGTGTATTCTATTCTTATCTGACATTAGACCAGTACACTACAGCAAAACTTAGAGGCATAAATTAAGGGGTCAACGTACGTCCCCCTCAATTTGAGTATAGGTGACGAAAATTCATAGACCGAGAGTTTTAGGGATTATTGACTATTACAGTACTCGTGAGCGGGAATCGCGAGACAAATCAAATAAACTATAATTTTAGTTATTAAATAAGAATTGTACGGGTGTAGACACCGTTTTTCCATAAACCATACGCGGAGGACAAGCAGGCGAAATTAAATGTTTTCCGAAAGACGGTCTGACCAACATTTCTTAAAGGTAAAAAATAAAAATTATGCACTTACGTAAATAAAATTGTAAAATATTAGTATAGTGATTGGCTGCATACTTAAAAACGAAATACACCCCTCGCAAGTCGCAACATATTATACGACGTTCATATACAGTGCACACTGGTTTTAACTATTCGTGTATACTGTTCGTTCATCATATCTTATAAATAACAAGTTATCAATTATAACTTATATTATAAATGCGACAAATATTACGGAAAATGATTTTTAACACTATACAAAAGAAAAAAACCACGTATTTTTAATGTAATAAACTTCGTTTTTACAAACAAATAACTTTATGCGAATATTAATAAGAGTATAATATACAATTCATAAACTAAATAACTAAATAAACTCATCACTTAATCCTGTCAACCTTATTAGTTTGCATTTTTCCCCTGGACAAATATAAACCTTTTGTGGTTGTTGACAAAATTAATTTCCACCAGAAAGAGTTATGATACATGTTTGAAAAAAAAAAAATCATCCCAACGCACATATTTGTGCAGGTAAACGGACGGGAAAAATTAACTTGTAAAAAATATCTGCCTCGTATAAAAAGGGTAAACACGCAGAAAAAAAAAACCGCTGGCGTGCGCTCAAAACCCTATTAACTGATGCGTCGAGAGACGAAGGGGAAAAGTGGAAAACAAAAAAAACTTTACGCCGACCTTTTTTCCAGTCTATTGACATTGTCACTTTGCACAGGGATTTACACGGTAAAACGTTTAATTTTTAATAAAGATAAAAAAAAGAGGATAATGGTTTTTTGTCACTAGCGGATTGCCTTTTAACACTCGTTTAATTGGCTACGGTTTTATAAATTTAAAAAAAAAAAAAAAAACAAAAAACCTTCGGTGGATAATACTATTTTATTATATATATAAAAAAAAAAAAAAAAACACTATAGTTGCTATAGCGTAGCCGTATTACGTAGCTGTTTTTCCGCTTTGAAAACCGCATTTATCAAATCGCATCAATTATGTTCGCAAGGTTATTTTTTTTTTTTTTTTTAGCGAATATTTACTGCGCGTCTATTCCTCCCTACAAAAGGTCTCCGCGAGCACGTAAACCGAACATTCCCCTTTAAAACGTCCGTCTTTCCCCGGCGGTTAGCCCGGCTCCTACCACTCGAAGTGTTCGCTTTACACAAAGAATCGCAATTGTTTGTCGCGCGATCAATATACGGATTCAATAGTTTACCGTCCGTTTTCCTAGCGGGCGTAGAGCGCCCGTGTTCAAACATCGACCGCGGCGATTTCCCGTGCGAATTCCGCCACCTAAAGACCTCCGACCCGAACGTTACAGTCTCGCAGAACGTCCGCAACGTAACGCGGTACGCGATCGGCCGATCCGTCGCCGCGGATTCTGTCCGTGTACACTGCCGAACCGCTGCGACCGTCCGTTCCGAATAAACGAAACGCCGGTGGCGACGGCCCCGTCCGTTCCGAATATAACTCGTCGTCGTTCTCGCGAAACTTTTTCTCTTAAATATTTATCTGGCACGTTTCAAAACGCTGTTATTTTCGAGATCGCAAGTGCGCGCTATAATAACAACAATAACGCACGGTCGGTGAGAACTGTTCGGAGGAGGTTTTTCGGGGGCGGGCGGGCTGGCGGTTTCTCCCGCGGGTTCCGCGCGTTATCTATCTCGCCATCCGGGCATTCCCGGTACGCAACCACTCCGTCCGGGGCGGCGTCCGCGAACGGGAACCGTGCGCAATATAAACTCCGTGTATTACGTTCCACGGCCGTCGCCGCCGGGACGGCGGGCCGCGGCGTCTTCGAGCGTATCGCGCGCGGTGCCCGCCGCGGAGCTACTAGAATTTCAAAATCGCACCGGCGCCCGTGACAAATGGCTCCCTCATGGGACGACCGTCGCCGTCGACGCCGCCGTATCCGATGCGTTTTCGTAAACTTCTCTCGCGCCCGGACTCGGGGGCAATTAATTACCGCGTTAGCCGCGCGAATATACCTGATAATATATTGCGGTCGTTCGGCCGCGTGCCGCCGCCGGGGCCGAACGATCGTTTCAAACGGAGAACGACAACAGAAAAAAACGAAAAAAAAAAAAAAACCGCGAGCGGCGGAACTCCGTTACTACAACGCGGAGTCGGATTTTCCGCCGGTCCACGTGACACCGCGGTCACGATTACGTATTTTACGATTTTACTTCGCAATTGATCGAAAACAAATGCGGGGCCACTGGCGTCCGATTGCGTTTTGGTGCGCGGGGGCTGTTCAATCCGCGAAAATCGAGCGTGCGAAAAATGGCCAGGCAGACGAGCGGTTGAAAGTGTGAACCTCCCGAATGGCGGTGAATGGCTGAGATGCCCATACCGCGCGTATAGACAATTTCATTCGTCCGGCTTCATTCGGACGCTGTGTAAGAGTGTACGAGGACGTCCGAAAATACCCTTCTCCCGCGGCAAAACGGGGGAAATTCGTATTGAAATTCAATCGGAATTGTAACAGATCAGTCCTCCAATAAAATGACTCTAATTCTCGAATTCGAGCTCATTTGGCTCAGCGAAACCGGCTGAAAAACTTCAAAGGTAGCGGAAAAACGCATACATAAAATAAAAAAAAATGCAAAAAAAAACCAACCATAATATTATAGTTTCTGTTTTCATGGAAAATTCTACAAAAACCATTTTGTGATGATAAATTTTACTGGAAAACGTAATTGAAGCTTAAACTCAGAAACGTGAAATAAGCATGAGTAGAAGAAGCTAAACTCCCTTAAACGAATTCCGATCGCCCAAACGTTTTCTTTTAGATTTTTGGTGTATAGCGAGTAAGAAACTTTTGGTTATATGTATTTTTATCGTTTTCTTAATTTTTCGTAGAAAATTCGTTCAGTCAGTAAAAATTCTTCATGGTACCTATAGACTATATCTATAGACTAAAAAATTTGTATTTCCGTGGCATTTTAATTACAATAACGTTGTAAATCTTCATTCCCAATTTTTTCTAAAAAATTTAAAACCCCGATAAAATATAATCGATTTAGTTTTAGTTGATTTGTACACTAACTTTTAGCTATTTCAATAGGAGGGAAAACGTGACTAATATAATACTATGCCAGTTTATCGAGCTCCACTCAGAATGGTTTGTTCGATTGCAATGATTTATCGTCGGCCGTGCGAACGTGAACAATAATAATATTATTACGGAAAAAACCGTCCGCGTTGGCAATCTCCGATCGACGTCCCAATACGAGCAATAAAAAAAACATAGATTTTTTCTTTTTTTAAAGTCACGGGTCGACCCGCACACGAACAACCGAGTCTCGTTTGTACAGTCGCGTATAAACGAGTACCTATTTCGTTTTTAAGTGTCCGTCACCCCCACCTCTCCCCCATGCCGTCGTCTCATTTCCCGAGAGAAACTTTTGGCACACGATCATTACGACCGATGTTGCGTATTATAATATTCTGTATAGGTGTACGTCGCGTATATTATCAAACAAATTAGTCAAGTTTTCTGAATGGCGGCAGGTATAATGTAGGAGAACGCGGACGGGCGGTCTACGGCTTTAAAGAGCGGATACCCGGGGTATAGAACTCCATTTCAAAGGTCTTTGTCGCTATTTATCGTCATAACGTGCGCGCGTCTTGTTATTAGAAAAGTGGCTGTGGATTAGTTTTCAACGAGACGTTCCGCCGAATCGTTCGTTACACCGACGTCGTCGCCGTTTATCCCGTCTCGGAACGAAATGATTATTATTGCTGTCACGCCGCACGGGAAAAATATACGAGAAATATGGCGTGTTCGAAAAACGAAAAATAATAATAGTTCGGTCGCGGGATCCATGAAAACCAATCCACGAGGAAAATAAACGTGAAAATAGCGTCGAAAAATAACTGAACGAGCAATTATTATTTATTTGTTCAAAATTATATGACATTTATAGATAATATCATAAAACATTGGATAAAATAACAGAAAACGGACGCTAAATTTTTGAAATCCCAAGAATACTACTAGGAACGCTAGTATAAAAAACGACAATTTCGTATTTGTTTTTCACCTATAGCTTAGCAAAAATACTAATATTTTTGAATTGTTTCGATAATTTAGATTTCCCGACAAAATTAGATTCCGAACGTTTTATCATCCGCGATTCACAAACACCGTAATACATTTTGTTTTCATCACTATTTTTATTTTCCGAATAATTAAATAATTCTATTCTGGAAATCTATCCGTCGACATATTCTGCCCTCCTATACAAAAAACGGCGTAAGTCCAAAATAATTGAAAAATGAGTTGTATACATCAAAAGAATCGTAAAATTCAGACGTTTTAGGTCAATATGCCGTACGTCTGAAATATTATTCTATAAAACGCAACATGGATTTCGACAAAATGCCGTAAACGGGCGAAAATGCATCTTTACTAGGTAAAAACGCCGTATAACATAGGCCGTGCTAAGCAAAAATGCCGTATTTTCATTCACATATACGTCGTTTTTGCTTAGCAGATATAAAATAAAAATAATAATTTGCGGCGTTTGCACTCGGTACAGATTGTCGTTTTACTTATCGTAATATTGTAACCAATAAATCATCAAAACATAATGAAAGTTGTTGTAATAACATAGAAACTTTACAAAAGATACGATATCAGTTATTTGTTAGTTATTTATAAGATTACCCATGGATTCTATTCACGAGTCAATTCAGTATAGTTCTATGTATCAATATTATACTAAGGATCAATGTAAAAAGTTAAAAAGTGAGTGCTGCAGAATTGTATTTTTTTTTTTTTTTTATTCCATTACATTTATCAGGTAAAATACCGTATAAAAATGTATATCGTACTTTGATTAGTAAAATTAAAGAGGTTTTATGAATTTTAAAAAATCCAATATATAAAAAACCCGTTTTTCTGTTTTTTTTTTTTTTAACCATCATCTCTGCGTCGCATACGTGAAATACGTTGCGATCGGTGATCAAGTGATGAAACTAACATTTTTCGGCCGAGAATTTGTTCTTGAACAAATTTTTCCAAAACTCTTCAAATTCTTCTGAAAAAAAAAAACCGCCCGTATTACGTTTGACTTTTATTTTTATATTTTATGAATTTATCGTTAAATTTTGAAAACATTTTAGCTGGACCGAAACGATTTTATCCACACGAAACCGTGTACAAACCGAAGAAAATCTCGAAAATGTGAAACGGCCATTAATGTAGTCTAAAAATCGCCCGAACGTTTTGGACAAATTGGACCGCGTCTGGAAAGCGGTAAAATATTAATGTGGAAATTTCACGTCTACCTACGGATGGTAAACCGGATTACGGCTAAATGAACTTGAATCGATAAAATAATTTTTCCGCATTTCCCGCGTACTTTCATTCCCATCGGGTTCGCCGCCAAAACAAGACGCCTCACCCCCGGAGACCGGTGAAAGATTTCTGGTAAAAAAAAAAAAAAAAAAATTTGTTATTATAATGTTACGTTCGCGCGTGTGGGTTCTACAGAAACGTGACCGAACGTTTCCGACGGCATGACGCGTAACTGTAGATACCTCGTCAACGACATCGGGCAATGGCGTCGGACACGTTGGTTTACGCTCGGTCGTCGGAAAAACCGTCGCCGCGGCGCGCGTTTCCACAGCGCCGCGGCGACGGCACGTACGCATTTTGCGCCGCCGAAACTTATTGTTTATTATTTCCGGCCGAAACACAAACCCCAAAAACCGAACCGATCGATGGAAACCTGCAGATGGCGACTGTACACAGGCGCAGGTTTCAATTGTACAACCCCTTACGTATGTATAAATATATCGATAAAAACCCCCTGTCCGTTATAAAATACAGGTTTGGCGAGTTCCGCGCGCCGATATATTCACGTGCTCGGAATCGATTTCGTGCGCGCACAACGTACAAATATATACGGGGTGCGATAATGATGTTATTATACGCGGGGCACCGGTGTTAAAAAAACTGGTTCCGCGATAACCGCGACGCGGAACACTAAACCCCCCCCCCCCCCCTCTTTTTTTTTCTTTCTTTTTTTAAAAAAAAATTTCGAATACAAACCATCGGCGCGCGTTGGTAATTTATTAATATCTCGTTTTCAAACCGGAATGTGGCACGTGTACCAGTTTTACAATACGTCATGCGTGATTTGTTGTTTTTCCCCGGAAACATTTTTGCCGGCCGTTAGTGATTTCGTTTCATATTTAGTAACTCACAAGCAACAGACGGCGAATTGTACACGCGAATGTTACTAAAACCTATTTAAATAAAAACTTTCATCTTTTTTTTTCCATTTTCTTCGTTTAACTCTATTTCAATATTATTAACCATAAAACGAGAAAATAAAATGGATATAATAACCGTAAAAAAAAAAACATCCGTTTAAATTTAAATTACGGATTTTATTTGGAACAGATATTTTAAGTGCTATTTATAATATTATCCTTTATTCGATATCAAATCCATTCAAATAAAAGTCAATGCTCGTGTGTGCAAAGGTCTATTGTGATATTCAGTGTACCTCTCATAGTCGGATTTCCGAAACTAAACCTCTCCGGGACGGCTTACATCACGTGATATTTGATGAGAAAATTGAATTTTTCTGTTGATTTCTGGGTTATTTTGATAGCTTGGGTGAAACGAATTAACAACTATTGCTATTAGCAAACTATTAGTTGTCATAGGCAAGGAATTAGCTTTGTTTTTTTTTTTTTTTTTTAAAAAAAGAGACAAAACACCGTACAACAGCGGTTAATTGATAATACCCTTATAATCGGGGGGAGGAGTGGAAACGATGAGACGCGTTAATTTGATCTGTGGGGATTTTTTAAAAATGTTGCTTTAAAATAATCAAAACGGGAGGCTGATTTTAAAATAATTACACACGTCGTTTTTTAGTACACATATCATATATATATATATATATATATATACAAAGTTGTACATAAAAGAAGAAAAAGGGATAACCGAAAGGAGAAATTTGAATGCAAACGATTTGGTCTCAACACGACAGGTGTATGAAGGTCATAGGCATGTACTTAATATTATAGACGTACTTGTGAACCCGCAAAGAGATAATGTAACAATTGTTCAAACAATAAAACAATAATACATAGGTAGTTATTAAGTGGTTAAAAAATCGCTTTGTTCGGATTTCGTGTAAAAATTATATATATTTTACGTTGGACAATCCGTTTAATCTAATTTCGTTTTTATTATTTAACGTTATTGTACATTGGTTATAATAAACTCAGTAGATTGATTGATAATATTACTACACGTGCCTTCATTAATATTAGTTATATTTGAATAGGCGACGATGGAAAAATAAAAAAAAATATTTTATTTAACTCAGGTGTAATATCAAAACGTATATTTTTTATCTAACAAGCGGTGGAATTGTCGGATTATTGCAGATAAATAAATATAATCTATTAACTAATTAAAGCAATTATAGATTCCAAGCTTTTGACGGAAAATTCTGAATTTGTCTGAAAACGTATAATATAATAATATTATTGTGGTTTATAGCAGACTATACGATTAACGTTCATTTTGCACATAAATTTATATTTATATTTTTATTTATGTATTTGTATAAATCAATTTTGAAATATTTTCATAAAACTTTGAGTTATTTATGTTTCATATCGTGAAATAAAACAACTCATAGTAAATGTAATAAAAAATTGAAAAATATTTGTACTTGCGCTTTATGTACCTTTTAGAGTGGACGACTGCCGAAGACGTTTTCATTCAGGAACGGATTTATATAATACGCATAATAATTCCAAGTAATCTCTTAAAAATATCGACAAATCTCCAAAAAATGAACTTTAAAAATCGTTTAAAAACAGAAATTGTAGAGGGGTATTAATAATCTCCTTTACCGCCTCTAATTTATAAAATAAAATTGTATACCACTACAAAAATGATAACACAGTCATTTTATTTTTAAAAAATATCCCTGTGTTAGTCACTTTTATAGTTTAAAAAATTTAATGTAATAAATTAGGTGATTATAGAAGAAGCTTATTATAGTTTTACAAAGATGTTTTTTTTTTTTTTTATCTGTGCGCAATTTTTCTACCAGAAAACTAAACAGTAAAACTAGGTAAAGAGTTCATTTTTTATATTCCTAAGAGTTTTTCCAGCAAATTTGAAAAACCGTTATAAAACTTGGGAAAAACAAATTTCATTAAAGAAAATATATGTAGCCAATTTAATTATTTTAATATAAACTGATATGTATATTGCTGACTATCAGTTAACGTCCGTTCAGACTCGTTTTTTCGTAAGCAATGGTTTATCGTTGTTTACAGATATACATAAAATTCCCGCTTATACCCTACCTTCCCAATTCTCCACCTACACCAGTGACTGCACCCGCCCCTATTAAATTACCTTTTTTTTTTTTTATTTAGATTTCGTAATGTGTTTACACCCGAATAATGTTTTACGATAATGCGCGTAGAAATAAATATTATTATTGCAGGTATCGAGTAATGAATTCTAAATTTTCTGTATCGCCCATTTGTAAAGTTAATGTAATTAAACTTAACCGGCTTGCCGATGTATACATAAGTGCATTGGTGTGATATAAATGCAACTATACTTTATAAAGTTTCGAATGATCCGGTTTATTTGTATGGAAACAAAATGTACATATTCCTAAATATTTTGTTCAATTAATACTATGCAGACGAAAATCACCTCCTCGTAAAAAAACCTGGACAATAATACTATTGGATATAAATAACCAAAAAAATCGTATAGTATATTTGTTGTGAATAATTGAGTGACAAAACTGCGAATCATATTTTGAGTATTTAGGTATAGAAATTGTATTCACCTGACATTGACATAAAACGTTTTCCTCCCCCCCACCATTAAAGGACATTTTCATTACCTACGGATACACGAATAGCGTATTTACATTTTTGAAAACGAAAAGTCCCTACCGAAAACGAATCGTTTCTGTTTATAGTCGGGACGTTCCCGTTTGTCATAATATTGTTCCCGTATTCAACGCATTCAACGGATTATAATAATGTCCCGCCTGAGTATCATCCCCTTTGTAAATAAACGGTTACTCGCGCAGTTCTCGGGCAGATGGCGCTGCAGTGACCGAACAAGTAGGTATATTTTCCATTTATGTATACGGTAGTGTACGCACGAGACACGCCTTTACGGAATAACGACAATAATATGTTTATTATAATTATAGTTGTTGAGTTTATAATAACCTTTTGAAGACTACTGTTGGAAAATATTTATTTAAAAAACGAACGGAGTAACATTACGAATAACAGTAATTTTCTTTTTCAATCCGTACGAATTTATTTTTTAAAATAATATCTCGAATATTGTACCACGTCTAGAAAGTACTAATATGCAGTACTCGATGAACGCTTCTACAATTATTTCAAACTAAATTACAAATAAAAAACTAAACAAAAACAAAAGTTAAAAATTGACCCCCTCAATGCACGAACTAAATACAATTTAGGACCGGAAACCACAAGGTAGAAAATACGGACATACTTTGCACGTGGGCGGGCCATTATTTTGGGCGAGTAGTTGGGAAGGTATAGGGGAAATTTAATGTATATCCGTACGCAACGGTTAACCATTGTTAACGAAAAACGATTCGGAGCATAGTACGGTTAATAGTGATGCTTTGACGATAATATATATCATAAAAATATTATAGTAAAATAATTACATATGCATTATATACTTTCTTTAATAATATTAGTTTAAAACCGTATCTGTTTTCCCGTCTTTCTTCTATTTTTTCCCCATTTATTGGGAAAACTCCCGGGGAAATCAAAAAATGACCTCCTTAGAGTACCATTCCAGTAAATTTTACTTCCAGAAAACGTGCTATACTCGATATTTCAGAGCAAGTTGTATGGCAGAATTTTCATACACAGTTTAAAATACAAAAAAAAAAAAAAAAAAAACATTTATGTAGAACCGACGTATTCTGAGCGTAGCGAAAAACAAAATCTCAATTATAATGCGATCAATTTAGCCCGTATAGTCTACAATTTAAAAATTCGTCTGTCACTTTCCGAGTTTTCGACACCGAAATTATTATAGTATAAAAGTTATGTCTGCGAAAGTCAAGGTTTACCGGTTTATATCATGCTCCGCGCTCGCTTTCCGTAGGGTTGGTTAGATTAGGTTATATTTTACATTTTCGATTTCGTGTTATGTACCGAAAAGTCAAACACACATCAAACAGAATAATATTATGTTTATGAAAACCCCGAAAAAATATAATTTTTACAGTACAATGTTGTATCGACAAAAGTTTAATATTGTTAAACCAGTATAGTTTATTATTAATATGCGTTTACGCTTTACAGTTTAGACGGACCGAGTCGTGGGATACGCGCACGGACCGTTCGGTAATAAGTTTTACAAATTTTAAAACACTATTACTTCTTATCTAAACTTTAAACGCTCATATAAATAATAAACTGCTCGTAAAATACGCGAAACATGTAAAATTTATAACTGTAATTTTGTTTAAGCGCTGAATCGCTTGAACTGAATACTGCAATAGATTGTTATTAGACAGCCGTGTTCAAATAAAATAATGGAAATCCGTAAAACCGTCGAAGTTTGATGTTTCCAGTACGGGCCGTGTTCGACTCGAAAAAACGAAGGCAACAACGGAAGGTTGAGAAGGTATTACGGGAGACTTAATGTAATTTCGTTTACATCCGAAAGCAAAAAAAAAAAAAAATTAAACCATAAGCGGAGAAAAACGGTCCCGAGCGTATAGTTTGATCGCGCGTGTTTTGAAACGCCGTGATTTGTGCGGTCTTTGTACGATTGACAAACCGTCCGATTCGTTGGCCGGTTTTACTTTTAGTCGTGCGCCGAAATATCGTATTCAGCTCTATACAATCGTTCACAGGACGGCTTTCGAATAACCGCGGTTTATTTTTTCAAGCCCGAAAAAACCGAACGACCGAACCCACGTTGTCGTGCGGTTATTTCTCCGGGAATTAAGCGGAAAACAAAAATATTTATAGAGTATTTGTAACAAGTGCCGACGCACCAGACAATATCCGAATTGTTTTTATTTTTATAGTAGTTTTCCGCGTGCTGGTAAACAAACGTTTATGCGATTTATGCTATTCAATTCGACCGACAATTCTTTCGAGTGCGTCAACGTTTTTTTAATACGTTTAAAACCGTACGCGCGACCGTGCCGTTTTCGGGGGTCGTTTTGACGATCAGCCGTGCGAACGAAATCGCACGCGATCGTGTTTTCCGGCGAACGGGCGAAACATACGGAATCGTGCTTTTCACCGGTAATTATAAACCGTGTAGTTGTTATTATCATTTTTTTTTTTTTCCAAACGATCCGAACGCAAACAAATCGAGCAGCACGCGCGCGCAAGCTGCGATTCGGGACGGGAGGCCGGGGGCCGAGGCGCCCCCTCGCTACGCGGTGCGACGTGACTTAAATTTCCCGTAAACTCTCGGGGCGCGCCGCCGCGTCGTTACGGCACGCGCGGGTTTTAACGGGGATTACGTTTTTCGACGGCCACGGACTGTCGCGTACAACACGCGCGCACGGGGCCGCGACAACGGCGTTGTTGAAACGCCCGTTCCCGCGTGTGCGTCGCGTCGTTATAACGCGCCGCGTTAATGCGCCCGCTGCGATGACGGCCGTCGCCGTTGTTACCGTCGTCCGGGGCCGTTAAACGGTCGGACCGCGCGGCGCCGGGGAAAAACCCGTCGCGCGCGCGGCGTAACGGCCGCGCGCAATACGGCGACGGCCGCGGCGCGGTCCGGGTCGCCGTTCCGGTCGCGTTCGTGCGGGGCGGGCCGCGGTCGCGTTTAGATCCCGGGCGGGGCGGAGGAGCCCCGCGGTCTATTGTTTTCGAACGTGCCGGCGGACGGCCCGACGGCCCCGCGGACGAGTGCGGACGAGACAGTGTCCGGCGCCCGTTCGCGGCCCGCGTCCGCGACACCTGCACACCCTGTACGTAACGCGCGCCGCCCCGCGGAAACGAAGTTTGCGAGGACGGCGACACGTTCCAGCGGACCGTTTAATCCGGCGGCGGCGGCGGCGTCGTCGTTATTTTTATTGTTATTGTCGCCGCCGCCGCTATTGCGCGTATTATCGGCTCTTCGCAACAACGGCGTCACGTTTCGCGTGCGCGCGTCGCCCGATGCTCCGGCACCGCGAAAAACTTCGGCGGCGTAACGACACGGCGACGTGACCGGAGAGGGGTGGGGGGGTAGG
Organism: Cinara cedri; assembly: GCA_902439185.1. Taxonomy (NCBI): domain Eukaryota; kingdom Metazoa; phylum Arthropoda; class Insecta; order Hemiptera; family Aphididae; genus Cinara; species Cinara cedri. The sequence continues at coordinate 162,064 of CABPRJ010000033.1, read as the reverse complement.
GGTGCGGGGCCCGTGCCGACCGGACGCCCCCGAATCGCGGCCGCCCCGGGCAACGTTCCGACGGTGGACGGACACGTCACAGACGAAAACACGGACGACGGCCGCGACGCACGGAAAGACGGTACGACAGTGTGACCGGGGCCTTTTTCCGGGCTTTTCGCACCGAACAGCGTAAACCGGGACCCGGACTGCTCGGATGGCTGGCACTCGGTAAAAGCCGGCGATTATCGACGAAGACGACCGGAAACGCGCATAAAACGCGAGCGCTGCGCGGCGGTATGACGCGACTTCGCTACCGCACAGCGTTGCCGTACAGCGTTCGTCTCGGTCCGTTACGATTTTTCCGCTGCGACGCCGCCGGACCGATGACGCCCGCGCAGTCTCGTCGCGGACATCGTTTCCCGTGACCGCTCAATCTCGCCGTACCAGCACAACGGTACGAGCCCGTTGCGTAACGGTTCCACGGCGGCGCGCGGTGCTCGGCCCGCGGTCCAAACGTATATTCGAACGGTCTGCGCGGAAAAAAAAACCATCGGCAGTTAAACGCGTCGGTCTTTTTTATACACTCCCGGGCTTCGAGGGGACCCCGAACACCGCGAGCGCGACCGGAGATCCTCGGCACCGTTCGCGGTCCGCCGGCCGCGGCCCGGCCGACGATTTCGCCGTCAACACAAAACCGCGTTCGTTTGAAATCGATAAATCCGCCGGATCCCGTGCGTAGCATCGCGAAACGATTCCGCGCCCCGTTACGGACGCCGCGTTACGATATCCGAAAGCTTTGACGCGGCGTTTAACGCGAACAATTATATCCGGCCGGGCGTTTAAAAGCGCGCGATTCCCGGGAAAATCTCCGGCGGCGGCCGCGCGGGACGCGTACGGGTTTCGCGCTCTCGGGAGGCGAACGTGGCGCGGCGAACGCGCTCGGTTCGGGCGTCCCGGAGATTTCGCGTCGCGTCCTCCCGGTTCCCCGAACAATAAGCCGTCTTGTTTCTCGGGAAAATTGTCCCGCCGCGGTCGTCGCCCCGGACGCGCGGCCCTGCGACGCGTTTGCTCCGCGTCAGCGTCCGACCGCGCCGGCGACCGAACCGAACCGCGTTTTTTTTCTCCCCGCCTACCACCCGCGTACGTGTATTACGGGCCGGTCGCGTACCGCTTATGACCGAAAATCGAACAGTTCGCCGTGTCTGTGTCAGTATTCCAAAAAAAAAAAACAGTAAAATAATGCAATTTATACGACATGATCCATTATAAATATACGGGCGGCACGCTCGTCGTCTCGGAAAGTATCGACTTTTTTCCGAATTCGTCTGAAAATTTACAAACCTTGGGTCGATTTTTTCTGACCGAGTTGAACGTTTATAACAATCCGCCTACAGCCCACAACCGGCGACAAAGGGTAAAAAATAACAGGGATCCATAACAATTGGTATTTTAAAATATTCGTACATCGATGAGAACAATAATGATAATACATTTATTTATATGAGCATACAAACAAAACTTGATATCGACTTACTTAACTTGTTTGAATATAAAATTAACTCTAGTCAATTAAAATGTTAATTCTTTTGTATTCCTCCAGTCAACAATTAAGTTAATAGTTAAAAAGTAAAAAAAAAATAATAAATAAATGTATTTAGTTGAAAAGGTAAATTGAATTAACTTTTTAATTTAACTTTAACTTATTAACTCGCTAACGCCCGGACTTGCCTGTTTCTTTATTTTTGACTTACTCCAGTATCGCCGTGAGGGAAAAAATCCGCGTAGAAAGTGTATCATTAATAATAATATTATTCGACGACGTCACGTGTCCGTGTGGGTTTCCTTTGCTTCGGATTTCGGTTCGGGTCGGCGAAACTCTTTCCGTCCGCGAACGCGCAGGTTACCGTGAAACTCGAAAAGAGCCGTTCGGATATAAATTCTGAGCACGGCGATCTCCCGAAACTTTCCTTTTCACACGACGGCAACAGTAAAAGTAGTACATTCAGAAACTAATAGCGTATAAATAAATTCACGGGCCTCGTAACAACGGGAGGGGGGGGGACTCCAAATGTCTAGCGCAAAGAGTTTCGAACATATTTCTAGTTTCTGTAGAACTCGCTCGGAGCAATTTATACAAATTGAGTGATTTCGTTCCGAAGCGTTCGAAATTTTCCCCCCTCCCCCCCCCGAGTACAAATATTTGAATAGGCAGAGGAAATAATTTTCCAAAAAGTGTTTTGAACGATCCCTTACGCGTTTCGCTCGATATTTTGTGTAAACTCAATACTTCGCGCGCTTGGCCGAATTTTCTTATTCTTAACGTCGCCGTTTAATTGAATAGAATACCGTTCTCATATGCGGACGATTAGTGGAAAAAAGTCCCGTAAACGGTTACGAGTAGTTTGATAAGTTTTTTTCCCCGTTCGTATACGGGAACACAGTATTATGCTAATCGTTCGCACCTATATTATGCGGATCTTATATCCGTAAGAGTCCGGGATTCGGGTACCGGGACCTATTTTATCTCCAAAGATTTACTCCATCGAATTATATCAATGTGATCCACGGATGTTAAAAACAAATTACAACAATACAGTAGTGTAGCGATAAACATTCTCCGAAACGTGTGAATACACGCAGGTGTATTTTGCAATCAATTTCGGTCACCCGTAAAATAAAACGGAAAATTTGTAATTCGGTCCACGCCCAACGAACAACGCAGTTAGATAGGTGCAGCAGGGACCAAGTTGTTTATTCATTTTTCGTGTACGGGGCCCGCCCGCCGCTAAGAATCCAATAACCCGACGAACGACGGACAAATAATGTCCACGCGGTTTTCTCATTGTCATCGCACTCTCACGTATTAGGTATTTGCGCAAAATATTAAATTCATCTGCATCCACAAATCAAAAACAAATGTATATTTCTAAACCGTACCATTGGCCGTACGTATCCCGGTTCCGAGGGGATACGGCCGATTTAGAACCGACACTGGTGATTTCTTAATTATGAAATTGTAGGTGATATTATGTAGCGGCAACGAAAACACCGAGGGAGAGAGGAGTGATTCGCAAGCCGCCCTCCCTGATATCCACCGCCGTATTACACGTTATAGTTTATATCGCATTAAATTATTTTATTAGGAATACATCAATCCTGCGGACGGACGAAAGCCATAAGTACAATTTGATTAAATTTTTTCCGGGAGCGGCACCCACTGTTACGGTAGTTAAGACGCATCGAAAATAATCTGATAAATCGAAACGCGCCAAAAGGGTACGCGAAGAAATAACAATTTGATCGCGGTCTCTGAACGGCGGGTTAAAAATATCAATAAATATCAATAGTCATTACGTAGGCAATTGAATCGTGAAACGTATACCCATACACGTTACGGTTAATGTCGTTACGTCTACACTTTTCGCGTATAAAAACCGATTTTGCGCCGTCAGTTTCTAATACTAGTGTGCACGAGCCGATCGTCAAACTCGAATGTAAGAACACCGTCTGATTTTTTTTGCGTGGGTTTTTTTCTCGGCGTTTCGATTTTCAATTGTGTTACGAACATGCGAAATATCGCGAATAAAAAAACCGTCGAATCCGGATTAAAAATTCAAGTACCGAGAAAAAAACCTACGTACAGAAACGGACAACGTTCATACCTCTACGTTTGAAAACAAGCTTATACACTCTAGTAAAATTAAAACCGACGGCGCGAATTCGGTGTTTGTATACAAAAAGTAAAAACATAACGACATTAACCGATTTCACATCATTGTAACCGTATACGTTAAAGCCAATATACGAGGAAATGTTGAATTTAATGAGTAAAAAAAAAAAAAAAATTAGATTTTTCGGATCCGGTTTTTAAATTTCCATTGCGGATTCGGTCCAGAATTATTATTTACTAAATTTCTAGTTCGCGTTGAAAATAAATGAGTACGCCATTGTCTCTAAACGACATATTTACAATAGTGACGGACAGTTGTTCGTAAATCATATGATAATATTTTTAACGTCGACAAAAAAAACACATTTATATACCACTTACACGAGTTCGACTTAATTATAAACTTTTAATGTCTCCGCGGCAACTTTTTTCCCCCGGCACATGTGTGGTAATTACAAAAAGTTAATATCGCGCGGTTAGGGAAAGATAAAAAAAAAAAAATACATTATAAAATACGCATACGAGAAAAAACGGAAGGACACTTTGGGAACAGAAAAGCTGTTTTTTTTTTAACTACATGCGATAAGGGACTTTGGGGACGTCGTTAAAAACTCGAGCAAAACACGATGATATCGCTTGTTTTTTTCTGTACGCTGGAAAACTCTGCATGCTCTTTATTCTGTATACGTATATAATTATTAAAACCACTCGCATCTACCACTTGTAAGTTATATTACATATACCCTAACCACGGGTGTCATCAAGAGCGTATAACCTTTTTTTACCCCTAGTGTCCAGCTGCTTTTTTTTTAACGTGTTATTTTCGTGTTAAAATCTTTTGTAACCGCATCTCTATTGTAAAAGTATTTTCGTTTTTTTCCCCTCGTCATTGTTTCGGGATTTAAACATCGTATTTATATCGTGGGCTATTTTTTTTTTTTAAACTCTTTTTACGGGGCATAATTAAAAACGTTTTGACATTTTCTTCTTTGTAAAATTTCCTAAAAACATTCAACTTATTATAACCACACAGACCATGCAGAATGTATAAATATAACAAAACTTAAAAAATTATCGAGATCTTCCCTTTGATTAATAACCGAGTTGAAAACGAAGTAGCCGGACATATTGCACGCCGTGGGTGAGCCAGTGTTATACAGGTGCGGGAAAGTTTAGAATATATAGGTCACAGGATACAGGGAAATTGAGTTTAAATATTATTATACTGAAATCAACGATAAACCATTTGAAAAACGATTCTGAGCGGTTTTTCCGTGTAGCCAAGGTAGCCCGGAAATTGAACCGTTGCAGACCAATCTCATAAAATTATTACCAATAATCAATAGTATTGGTAATTAATCGTCAGTTGTTTAATTCTTTAGAAAAACTTTTTGAAATCTAAAACATATGTTAAACAAAGTATACGACCGCGCCGAGTGAAATATCCTCATATTTAATAGTACGATGCAAAATTATTTGGAACTTTTTTACTACCGGTAACCGAAAAAAATTTTCCGAGAAAAAATTACAACAAAAAATGATCTAAGAGTATACTGCTGGAACTACGTGAAAACACGGAGCATTTTACTTGCTAAAACGAATTGTTTTCGAAAATTTAATAGAGCTGTTATACGATCGATGTGACACTGTTATGCATACAATTATTTAATTTTAATCTACGAAAAACGATAAATCATTAATAAAGAAATTAGGAAATACGATTCTTAGCAAAGTTCGCATCGAATTTCAAATTTATGAAGTGTCACAAAAAATTACAGGTCTCTACGATATCTGTATTTTAAACTGAATTTCCAAAAAAAAAAAAAAATGCAATCGGAAATAATGAAATGTGAATTATTTTTCCTATATATTTTCCCAGTTTTTTTTTTCAAGTATCAACCAGACCCAAAAATACTACATAGAAAAGCGGTCTTGTTGTTTTTCGGTCGGATTCCGGTAGAAGAGTTTTTCACACGCGCAAAAAAAAAAAAAAAAAAAATCGGATATCTTATAATTCTAGGAGTACCGTAAAATACAATATCGTCCGCACGCGATTATTCCCGAGATCAAACGACACGGGCAGTAATCGAAAAATCCATCGACGTAAACGAGCGATGATTCCGGAATCTTTTCGCGTTTCGGAGCGATGAAATTCAAATAATACGATAATAATATAATCGCGAAGTTGTGTTTTCCAACGAAGCTACAGCTGAGTATAATATAATAAATACAGCGTTATATTAAGATTTTCTTTTGACTGGGAAATCGACTGTCGGCCGGGGAAATTACAGCGGAACGCCGATTTCCGTAAAATTATCGGTTCAAAGCTTTATCCGTCAAACGTGTATCCGAGAAAATAGCAAATTGTACGGAATAAAAAATAAAAAATGAAAAAAAAAATTCGAAATAAATTAAACGTGATTATCTGTAGTTACGGCGCGGCGGACCGATAGTAATATTTTCATAATTTCCACGAAACGCATGCGATCGGGCGTATGTGAAAACGACGTGTGGGTTCGGGTCAAGTAGGAGTCTAGGGCGTGGGTGGCCGTTTCCAAATAGTCGGGACGGAGGCTAGAAGAAAACTGACGGAAATCAGTGAAAACAAAAATATGTTTACTACCAACAGGTCAAGTTGAAAAAAAAAAATAAACATATTCCAAGGCAATTGGATGTAAATTCGTTTATACATATATATCGTTCTATTTCGTTTTTGTCGGCACGGTGTCTTCGCAAATTTTTTAACCTCGATTCGAACGTTCAATGCTTTGTGGAAAATTTTTAATCGTTTTTTTCAACGATTCATTTCGCTACAGAACCCAAGCCCTTGTCGTACCGTAATCTGCGCATGTCTCTAATCCGATAATAAACGATAGGTGACGGGAGCGTTATTTGCCGGTGAATTTGAACGGATCCGAATAGGCAATCCAAAATTATATTCAGCCGATCATTCGAATTGTCTATTCAGTTATGCAATATAATATACGGTGTGTTTTACACAAACGGTAATACGGTATAAATTGACATAGAATGAAATGTGTTTATTTTTTAGGACTATAAGCGATAACAAAATACGCACGTCGAACGTGTTTTTTTTAATAATTTGACCCTTGTGTTACGCGAATGCGCAGTAAAATTTGAATTTTTTTTTAAACGCAAACTTTGGTTGCGTAAATCAAATGAGATACAATAATCGTTTAAGATTAAATAATTTCCCGAGGTATACTCTGGATCGTCAGGAAAGTATCGGCCGGTATACACAGCACACTATTATTTAGTTGTGTACGAGCATTTAGGTTTTTTTTTTTTTTTTTAATAATATTTAACGTGGATACCTGGTCGGGTACGGTAGGTAAAATCCGACTTTTCGGAAAAGTCGTCGGTGAGACTGAAAATCGATGAACTTTAGTGACGGACTCGCGAGGCGAACATTGCGTAATAGATTCACGGCGTTTAGGTTTTTCGAATAACCTGCTTAGTAAAATACTCTCGTTTTTTTTGTAATTACGGTTTTTAGAATGTAATAATAAATAATTATGAAAACTGCTAGAAAAATAAATAAAATTACCTCTCTAAAGTCTCACCCAAAAAAATTTCCTTTCAAAAATGTTACATTTGGAAATCAAAGTAAAGTCACTGGTAGAAAAGTTCTTTGCAGCAAAAAAAAAAAAAAAGTATATACATTTATCTACAGAGTACCTACTAAATACAAATTACGTAAAAACTCGCAAAATTACTAATTTTATTGGGAAAGTTTTACCACGCCCGGAAAAAGTAAATAAAAGTTTTCTAACAACATTTTAAGTCTTGGTGAATATATTAAACTAAATTACATTAAAAAAAAAAAAAAAAAAAATTGAAAATAATAAATTATTTTAACGAATTATTTTCGTAAATTTTCCCGTACTTTCTGCGTTTATTTTTTGTTCAGTTTTGTGAAATTATTATTAAAAAAAAACTACGAAAAACCAACAGTATTATTCACCGGCTAGAGTCCATAGATTAAAAAAAGTATAAATAGTTGAATAACGATAACGCTGATATCTAATTATCTTCTAAATTGGCGGCAAGATTATATTTGTAAGCCGATAGGATCGAGTGGTGAAATAACTAAACCAAATCCGAAATTCGCTGTCTAGTGAAATTATCGCGTTCCGGGTTTCGGGGAGAATCCGAAAAAACGACGACTCGCTTTACGAACGAACTTCAGATCAAACAAAACAGATGTATACACGTATACAGATTAAGCCTGCTAAGCCTGCTCACCCCAATTCTCGTGTTAAAAAATGTGTACACATTCGAATTCCGATTTTTGAGGTGGTCGGGTATAGTTAAAGCCGATATTTTCGAAAATTAAGTTTTTCTACGGCAATTTAATGTGGATCCTGCGGCGATACCGACTTCGGTTTTTCCAACGAGAACCTATGTTAGAAATACCGTTCGGGCGGATTTCCAGACGCAGCGTTGCTGTAAACGAATATCGGTGTTGACATTTTTTGATTTCCGTCGACCCGTTAACGAGATATTCCACTTTTAAGTTTAGTTCGGGGGAGAGTGGCGGGTGGAGCATCATTTGTGAGCAGGCACGGCGCGCGGTGTTTTATTAGCGTTCCGCCGCTCACCCCCTAGCTATTATAAAACTCAAAAGTGAACTGCGTCGTCGTCGGCTTTAACTGCGCTTGAAAATCTCGGAAATCAGAATTCGAAAAAACGCAAAATTTAACCGAAAAAAATTAATAAAAATTGGGGCTAGCGCGCTTAGTGCCGAATCATCCTGAACATAACGTACACAAAGATATTTCTCGCTTTGCCGAGAATCTAAAAAAAAAAATTACGTCGAAGACGTTTCGGTTGTCGGGTCATGAACGGCGGCCGCTAATCGCTCCCCGCCGTCACCGCGGTACGGACGTGATTCGCACATCCGGCTTGATTTTCGGGAGGTGGGGGAGGAGGGGGGAGGAGGGGGGAGGAAACGGGTGATAGGAAAAAAACAAAAAAAAAAAAAAAAAAAAAAAACACCTACCGCACTGTCCACACACCGCGCAATAAAATGTATTGCGCGCGGGCGGTTCGTCTTGACGCGCGACCCGTAACGCAATATATCAAACGGCGGGCCGCGTTTTATTGGAAAACGGTTTTTATTGGAAAAACGGGCCGCCGCGGAGTATAAAATTGTTTTATTATTCACCTATAATACCGCCGCGGAAAAGGTCGTCGATATATTTTGCGTGCGACACAATGGGATTTCGTTTGCATTGTGTTTTTTGACGATACGTAATTAAAACTGCCGCGCGATAGGCGGCCGCGGCATTAATCAAAACACGGCGGTTTGACGTTTCCGATTCATTATCGGCACCGCTTGTGTTTCGGCGGGCGCCCCGTGTGCGCGGTCGCGTTGCCGGGCCGCGCCGCGTTTAATGCGCCGCACACAAGGACCGCGTAAAAGAACAATAATAAACAAACAAACAAAAAAAAAATATACGGACACACTTCGCGCCGTGGGTGGGCCAGCCACTGTTGTAGGCGGGGAGTCGGCAAAGATATAGAGGGGAATTCAATGCGCATCCGTACGCGACGATTGCGCGCCGCTAACCGTAAACGATTCTGAGCGGAATTCGCACGGTCATTCCACGTTTTGGGAAGACCGGAATATTTTTACGATTTGAAAACAACACGTTTCGTACATTTTCCCGGTTTTCCCCCGTTTATCATAAGAACCCCTGGGAAAATCGAAAAACTGCCACCCTATAATACCGCTCCAGTCGAATTTCCTTGCAGAAAAACGTGCTACACATTAAAATTGACGCGAAATTGCTGGTAAAATAATTGTTCGCAGAAAAAAAAAATAAACATCATTGGGTTGGGTTGGGTTTCCGATTCATACGCTACGCATCGTAACATATTCTATTCAAATGTTTCGACCCTTACCGCGGGGCAGCCGATTTCAGCCACGGTTCTTCCGGGTTTCCCTTGGTCAGGGTAAAGGAGCGGTGAGGCGACGGAGAGTTCACAACAGGTCAAATTACCCGATCGTGCGGTGGGGATTAGGAACTTTTGTTTCATTAGGAAATGTCTACCTCGTACCCGAGTTAAATGGGAGGGGGAGGGGGGAGGCAGATGATGAAATACCATCATCAAATATTTATGAAAAATAAATACGATTACAAAAATTAAACATAACGTTATATTGTGAAATTTAACAACGTAACATGAACTATGGAATCCATAATATGGACCACAACATCTAATTACAAACAGATCGCGGTTAAATGAAGATGGTTATAACATTGAACTCTATACGATATCAGCAATCCTATATAGAGTTCAATCTTGAGTTCGCAATGTTTACAATTTAGTTGTATAGATTAAATTTAGTCTCTAGACATTTGGTTAAAACCAAGAATTATGATAAATCACAGATTCTACAAAATTTGTATACAATAATCTGTGATAGAATTACATACCTACTTTTTTACAAGTTTATGATATATTTTTATTTTATTATGTACGAAAAAAAATCCCACGGGGTTTGAAGTCAATAGCATCAAGCGGGAGTGCCGAATTCACTGACGTATTATAATAGTATTTATATTATTTAGACGACCGGAGCAGGACAACTTTTAAAATCTAATCAATAATGTGTATTTTATCTTCCCGTGTTGTAATTTCCGGTCGTGCACGCCGTTAGCAGTCTTTATATTAGGTACATATACGGAGTGATCCATTTAAGCGACTACATTCAATATTTGTAAAAGTATGAATTTTTTAAAAAGTTTTCTTTTTTTTGAAATGCAGTTTTAAATTGTTATAAAAATATTATTTTTTGTCGCCCTTATTTTAGATTTTGAGTATAGCGAAGAATTTATTGGTTTTACAAAGAATTTTATTTTTTATTTTTATTTGAACAATTTTTCTACCAGAAAGCTTACTCCGATGTATGCTATGTAGACCCTTTTCCGGAAAGAAAATTTTCTGAAGTTAGTACTTTAGACAGGTCATATTTAGATTTTTCCAAAAAAATTAGGAAATCCGGGAAAAAATGGAGGAAAACAGGAACACAGGAAAATGTACGAAATTTATTAATAAAATATTATGGTCTTTTTTTTTTCTGTGAACAACTATTTTACCAGCAATTTATAATGACAGCATTTTTTCTAAAAGGAAATCTTTATTTTAAGGGGGTTATTTTTTGATTTCCCCAAGCAACTTTTTCAATAAATGGGAAAAACCAAGAAAAAAAACATTGGAAAAACAGGAATATAAGTGCAATATTAAACAAATATCATTAAAGAAAATATATAATGCCTATGCAATTATTTTACCATAATATGGCATAAATATTGTTGATAAAGTAACACTATCAACTGAATTCCACTCAGAATCGTTTTTTCGTTAGAAATGGTTTATCGTTGCTTAAAAATATGCATTACATTTCCTTTTCAATACCTTCCCAAGTTCTCATCTAGAACACTCGCTGCACGCAAGTGGGAAGTTGCTTGCCACTTTTTTTTTTGCTCATCATATTTATTCAGAGGTTCAGCCACCCAAAATTTGAAACACTCTTTGCGACTATGAGTTTCATAATTGTATACGAGTTTTTTTTTTTTTTTTTTTGTACGCGATAAACGAAATACGATAAGTAAATCTTAAATGTTTATCGATATAATTTAACGATGATTTTTCATTTATAATGGAATATTTGAAAATGTATTAGACTTTTTAAATTTATTAGATACGGATCATTAACTTTATATATTTAGAGATTAGAAAATAGATATTAGTTAATAATTTCTTAACACATTATTATACTTGAGTCAGTTGTTTTACGAAAATATAGGAATCATCATAGGTATTCCTATCGAAAAAGTGATAAGTTGAATATTTGAATTGGTAAAATGTTAAGCCCGATTTCAAGCCGATGACCTTGTAATCAAAGGCAATTGAAAACTTAACAGAAATGATCACAATCTATTCTTAAATATGAATTTTAAAAAAATAACTTAAAGAAAACAATATCACTATATTAATTCGACTATTCAATAATCAATCAATCAGAAAAATAACTCATAGAACTCCACTCGGTTTTTATTTTGTTTGCAAATGTTAATAATACCTTTCATTCGGAACCTATAAACAACACACGGTTACATTATACATCTATCAACTATATTTCACTTTCAACAGTGCATTTATGAAATTAAAATTATTGTAATATTGATTATTATTCTTAAAAAAAAATACACGCAATAACAATTTTCATATAACAATTATTATTTTTAATTGGTTAATTATTTAATAATAAACATAACAAATGTTATAGGTAACTAATTTTAAATTGGTAACAAAAATTATAAATTTATATTCGGAAAAGAATATTTAGCCCTATAGAAATAATAGTTATTGGCATCAAGAAAAAAAAAAAAAAAATTTGGTTTATGCTTTAAGTATCGCTGAGTTAATAACATTATAAACACGGCAACAACTGTCGTGTACAATGTATATTAATGTGTACGCTATATTTTTTCATGCGATTTTAAGTTTATCTAAAATGACATAACCGCTGGCCAAATCAACGGATCGATTTCGTAGTGAATATACGGATTATTGTTCCAGTGATATTTGCGGAGAACGACACACGATACAACTGGCTCATTTTGACTCGATGCTTGGATTTTTTTATTTTGTTTTTACTTCAACAGTCTCCTTAATCTTTTTCGTGATTGTTTGATAAGAACACCGGGTTTACTTCCTGTCACTCGGATACGTTTAATATTGTCATCGTTAACACGACGATTTTCCTCATGTTTCCGTTTGTTTGTCTTGCCACCACTAGTAAATAAGTCGCCGTCATTTGTTTCTGGTACGGGTTGTGTTGTAGATTCGTCTAAAATGTACTGACTATATCTTACCTTTCTGAAATACTTTACTGCATTTTTAATACGAATTTCTTCGTCCTCATTTAAACAATTATCGTCTGGCATGAAAACACTAGCTAAAAAAAACATCCAATCTTTAAACGTATTGTCGCACGAAAACCATCTTGTCCACAATGCGTCATCGAGATGTTTTACATGTTCTCGAATATTGTCGATGAACATGTTTAATTCGATCTTGAGTTCATTATCCGGGGTGCAACAAAATTCAATCATCCTGTTGAATACCAAAATAAAACAACTAGACAAATGTGCCATATTACGTTTAATGTTATCGAACTCCCTAACAAACATCGCAATTCGATGACCAATCTGCCGCCACAGAGCACCTTTCAACGTTAGTTCTGAATAAGATTGAAAATCTCTTTGTGATAAAAGTGAAGCCATTTCATTTATGAATTGTTCATCATAAGTTATATCATCGGATTCTAAAATCGTATGAATATGATTTTTTAACGTCACCGTTTTAATAAAAAGTTCATTTGATGCGTAAAACGATTTCGCGTTTGAAACGTGATCGGCCATTTCATGTGCAAGTACTCTCGGTACAGATTTTTCCGAACGGCGTCTATCTCCATCATTTAAATGCGCACTTTGAGTAGAATGATTAATATCGTTTACGGCAGAATGACCGCTGTTCAATTGAAGTTGTACTGCAGAAGTCATTTCTCAACAGCAATTATAACAATAACTACTCGAATAGTTCACACTAAATGAAATACTGATAAATAATATTAGAAAATTCGGCGAAATGTGTAATAAAAAAGTTGACTAGCAAAACTCATGTTCAAATCGTAACAAACAAATCGGTGTAAATAAATTTTCTATAGATCGCCCGTGACAACCGAGTCAATATATTTAATAACTGTTTTTTTCGGCGTACCGTATTATAATATTGCCACCGGATATCGTACAAGTGCGTTGATTTAACACGTTTAACATGGTTCAACTAATGTTTAATTGTGCTAATTAAAAATTTTTCGTTTTTTAACTAAATTTATACACAATTTTTTGATCGTTATTCTTTACAAAACAAATAGTCAATTATAACTTTCTACATTCTATTATGCGTAATTTTCACTAGCTCTTGGACGTATTTATTTGGAACCTAATAAACCTTATGGTTTTAAAGTTGCTCGTCGGGCATTGCCCAATTTCCGTGTAAAATTATTTAGACCATGAAATAAAACATTTTACCGCGAATTCACCGGAAATATAACAATATGACAGTGGCGTATTTATGGGAAGGGGGAAGTGAAAATAAATATGAAAAAATATAATGAAAACAGACATACTACGCGCCATATAGGAATGCACCATGTATTTATTCACTGAAAATATCGATAAATCATCGCGATCAAAAGTCGATTCTGAACGGAGCTCGGTAAACCAGTAAGGTATCGATTGTGTTGTTCTCCCTTGTAGCCAAGGTAGCGCAGAAATCAACAATCTTAAATTTTTTTTTTTTAAAAAAAACCTGTTGGAAATATGTACAAATATTTCAAATAAAGGGCAATAACTTCGTGAAAACCTCGGAGCATTTTTATTAACCTAGTGTGTTCCCAGCGAACTGCAAATGCTGTACGTATTGATCTTATACGATTAGTACATATCTATGCCAATTTTGTATAGCTGAAAAAAAAAAGCAAATACCTATACAACTATAAAACTTTATTTGGGAGTCAACTCCTCTTTATTGAGACACATCGGTTGCGTGTTATATTGTTCCAATAATCCGAAAGAAAAAAAAAACACGTACATATTTGTCAAAAAACTGATTTTCATATTTTTAATAATTATAAACTATATATTAATGTATACATACGCATTATAGAAATTATTTATAAATACAAAAATAAAAACATGATATACACTAATTATTTATAAAAACACAAATATAATACACGTAAATACATATATTTTTTGATTTTTTTTCTTATTTAAAAAAAATGATCAATATTAATTCGTTAAGCTTTGTTTCTTACGAATGTTAACGAATATAATCCGAACAAGTATCAACAAAGCACTTATGGGGCTTCCCGCATTACCTTGTTGTCCCAAAAAAATTTCCAATTATCCGAATCCGTGTCCTAGATAAGCGGTGAACGTTTACGCTACAACTATACATTTGTTTTATAATAATAATTTAATAATTGAAAAATTGCCCCGATTAGGCGGTTGTCCTCTGTTAAGCGAAATCGACCGTATATTTATAATAAAATCGCCTCTGCTCCGTTAATAATAACAATATTATTGAATGGTATAACTGCAATTTTGCGTTTGCGTTTCCCCGTGGGTACAAAATATAATATTACATGAAATTTCGATCCGGTATTTATTGGATTCTAGCCGTATTCAATTACGAAATTCCTGTCTCCGTCCACTCACCCACTCATCCTTACTCACCTCAGATGGTCACCCGTCATTTGGTCCGGTAAAAAATGTACGGAGACAATCGATCCGTGGCATTAGATCCTTGTTCAAAACAACTTGTACCAAAAATATCTTGGGTCAGCTCGAAGTACGGTACGTGTACAACGTGTTCTCTCTGTTCGGCCAACGACACGTACATCATGTGAACGCCTAACACCTTTGATGCCCACACCATGGCAATCCGTGACAAATGATCTCGATAATGAAACCATGCGTGATCATCGATTCGTAATCGAGATGATCTGGTAAAACCAGATGGATAGGACCGTGTTTTTTAAATGGGTAGGACCCGTTCAGACCAATTTTGAAGACCCGTTCGGGCTAAAAATTACTACTTTTATACAACCCGTTTGGACCAGAATTTATAGAATTAATAGATACAGTTATTTATTTAATATAACCGGATTATCGGTATGTTTTAAAACTCAATTTATACACAGAAATCGTGTGTAAACCTAAACAATGTACTTATCACTTTATTTCAAAATTGGTTTTTGTAGTTTAACGGAACGTTTATTTTGCGAGCCATTCTGGACACTTTAAAGTATCGGTCCGAACGGGTTGTGATTTTATTAATGGCCCAAACGTTTCTGGCGCAAACGCGCTTCGCCCTTTTTAAATATTTCATTTCAGTCACACGACCGAATAACCGCGATAACGGTACTTCGGGACAAACATTACGATTTATTTAAATTGAATAATTGTTTATTTGAATTATATTATATTTTGTTGAAATTAATTTTTTTTTTTTTTCAAAATGAAAACGTTCGTTTAAAATCTGTGTGTACGGTTCACATTGATAACATTGCCGATTTACAAAACGATATTAGTAGGACAATCAAAAAATTAATATAATGCTCATAGCGTCGGTAAAACAATTATAATAACGGTATCATATTTATTTAATGTATTATACGCTTTGGTGATAGGAGTCCGCGAGCTATACGGGAATTTATTGCGAAAGATATTGTACAGTTTTCGTTATAATATCGCGCGGCTCTCGTTTTAAAACACGATTAATCTTTAAGTTATCGAACCGTTTTAATGTCGGCATTATATTTCACGTAATTGCGCATTACAGTATTATAATGATCGCGATTTTAATATACATTTTGTACAACGTGTATACCCGTATT
The DNA here is from genome assembly GCA_902439185.1 of Cinara cedri. Lineage (NCBI taxonomy): Eukaryota > Metazoa > Arthropoda > Insecta > Hemiptera > Aphididae > Cinara > Cinara cedri. Next base: position 145,910 of record CABPRJ010000033.1, on the reverse strand, counting down.
ACTGCGATACAAAGATTTTAATATCGAAAGACTACGCATTTCGTAATCGCAACTCCGTTCGAATATTGATTTAAAGCTGGGCGGTTGTAGGTTTTTCAAATCGGGTCGAGTCGAATTTAAGCTCGACAATTATCGAGTGTATTTAAAATCGGCAGACTGCCTACTCGAATGTTACGACTGCCGTATAGCGAGTGTCGCGATTATCGGTCACCAATCGGCAATGGGAAAGCGATAAACATAAAATACGTTTCCGCCGTAATGCTTAAAACGAAACAATAACAGTGCATTTTTTGTAAATTCAATCCGTCACGATATTTCGCGGGTAAGCACTTAGTTTCCGTTTATAAAAAACGGAACGGTATTGTAAAGTCGATTACTCAAACTCGACTCGGTACTTGCCAAAGTCGATTACTCGCCGGCCGAATTTAAATATCGCGCAATCGTAAATTATTGATGCGCTCGACTGAAGTTATAAACAAGCGTGGCTTTGTGTGTTATTATTTTATATACGGTTTTAAACGCGATATCGATTTTGTTTCGTCGAAAATTAAAACATCGCAATAAACTACCGCGAGTATGTATTATTATTATGTGAAATGTATTCCGTACAATATAAGGGCGAGAAAAGAAAACGAAAATATATAAACGTTGTATTGGATCGGAGAAATTGAAAGATACGGATATTTCACAAAGCAATGAACCGAAACGTAAGATAAAATATCTCGATCCTTTATTGTTGTGCACTGTATAAAGATAACTTTTGGAACGCGTCCAATGAACTTTAAGTCGACGATTGAAAAGCACTTCACACTCGGTTAGTGTTCCCGAACAAGAATATTAAAACCCCCACCCTCTCACCCCTACCGCCCGTTTCAAAAAAATAATCGTTTACGCGAGAGGTTTTATTAACTCGTTGCATAAAGAACCTATTAAATAATTCCGTCTATTTTATAGTCCACGTGGACCACGGTCCACGATGGACGGCCGTGGTATAGGAAAACTTTCGTGTAAGTACGGTCTCGATAAAGAATAATAATACACAACCATGACAATAGATTTTAAGGGTATACCAGTCTTTGAAATGATGAGTGTTGTTATTTTCATCAAAATGTCATATTAAAATGTTTACATAAAAAAAAAAAAAAAAAAAAAACACTCCATTAAAATCAACTTTGTCTTGTTGATCACTAAGTAAAACTTTTAATGAGCCTGTTGTTAATACTTTGAAGCATTTCCGTTTAGTCTAACGATTTTATTGACAGAGTGTTTATCGAATAACATTAACGTAAAAAAAAAACTCGAAAAATTAAAATGTCTATAACAGCTCAACGATTTTTCCACGTCTAGAAAAGGCATATATAATATTTCCGTTCAAAATTCAAGTCATTACGATCATTTTTCACTGAATCACAACAAAAAACCAAAATTGAAAATAATAAAAACATTATTTTCGTAGGTTTTTTTTTTTTGTTTTTCTCATCTATTATGAAAACTATTCGAAAAATCAAAAAATTTACCAACTAGGTAAAATTCCTCTTCGGAAAAAGTGTTACACTTGATACGCCGGAGCAAGAGTACTGGAAGAATTTCCGTACACCTGTATAAAAATGGAAAAAATAAATAAACATTATTTTGTACAACCGATACGTTGTTCACTCCGTACAGAATCTAAAACACTGTAAAAGCGTAGGACCACCCCAACACAAACGCGTATATTTATATTTCGGTAGGGACGGGGGGGAGACGTGTAAAATTGAATTTACGTTTATTTATTTATTCGTTTTGCCGATAACCTAAGCGGGACCGGGTTATTGCGAGCTCGTTGGAAATCGCAATTTTCGGCGAAGAGGCCGGGGGGGGGGGTTGTGTGTGTGTGTGTTCATTTGGTCTCTAAGACCATCCCGTCTCGCGAAAACCTACCCTCCGGGTATCCGTCGCCAATATCTTCCGATTCGGTTCACGTCCTTACCAAAGGCCTTATCCCCAATACCGGACTGCGTTTCCGGCATTGCGCGCTACCACTGCGGGGTTCTAGCGACGACAACAATATCGTTGAAATACGGTTATCGGCTGTCGGCAAGACGAACGACACGCCCGGCGCGCATTTCTACGGATCGTCGGCCGGCCCGGGCCCGTGACGGGCCGCGAGAACTGATCCCGTTCCGCCGCCCCCGCCGGACAACAACACTGCGCGCGAACGGCGGAAAACCGGGGTAACCGTTCGACCGGCTCCCCCGCGTAGGGGGCGCGCGAAAATAACGCGTACAACAATGTAGTGAAATTTTTATTACATAAACGCCGAAAATAAGTTTTCGCTTGATTATAAAATCCCGGTGGGCGGCGGACCGCGCGGGAAACGGCTCGGCGCGCGGTGGCGGCGGCGGCGGTTCGTCGTCTCGCGGAATAATTAATGTATCTCATTTTACTTTTAGCCGTCGCTGCTCGCTTTTTCAGCGAGTATACACGTGCGCGTACGTATATACCGACGTCCGCGCGCGCCCGCCTTCCTTTTTCCGACTCGGGCCGCCGCTCCTCTCGCGCGGCCACCCGCCCGACGGCCACCCCCCCCCCACCACCACCAACCGCCGCCGCCGCGGCGCGCGCGGAAAGCGAGGGACGCGAGGGACGCGGCGCGGCTTCCGCGGTCTACGGGGGTATTTCGAGCATTGCTAAAATATTAAGATCTTTCAAAATGTCCGCTAGGCTGAGCGGGAAAATTAAAAACGAGAAACGCCCGGGTAAAAAGAGGACGGAGGGCCGGCCGCCACCGCGTGCGGGCGCGCGAGCGCGTGCGCCCGGTGGAGGGAGGGGTGGGGGGGGGGGGGGGGGGGGGGTTGGAGGGGGTTCGCTCGAACTTACGGAAAGAATAATAAAAGACCCGGCGCGACGGCGGTGAACGAGTGCACTTCTTCTCGTTTTATATACACAACAAATATATACGTATACATTATACTCGTCTCTTCTCTTCCGAACGCCGCCTGCCCCGTCCGTGTCGTCGTCGTCGTTCCGCGATTCTTCGTCGTCCGCTCGCGAATTTATACGAGTATGAGGGGAAATTAGGGGGGGGGAGAGGTAGCGATACGTCTACCCCCCCCCTCACTCCTCTCCCGGCTCGCTCCCCTGCACGCTCGAGGGGTTAAATTAAGAAACGTTTCCCGAAATGAAATTTAACACTGCCCTCCCGACCCTCAACCGTCACAACCCCTGCCCCCCCCAAAACCCCCTCACCGACGCGTCAGTTTATTAATGTTCCCGTTTTCTTATAATACGCGCGCCACCGCCGCCGCCCGCAAAACAATGACAAACGGTCGGCCGCGCTCCCGAGACCCGAACCCAGTGCCGCCGAAACGATACGGTGTGTACCTACGGAGCGGGGTAAACGCGCATTTATTACGTGGGTAAACAAACGACGTCCCCGATCGTCCCCCACTCGAACGGGGACGACGCGCCGTACCCCCAAGATGACGGGACGGTGGAACAGGCTGCGCATCGCACGTTTCGACTCTCTTGTATGTACACCGGTAAATGCTGCTGCGGCGATCGTCCGTCCCCGTTGAACCGCACTTTTTTCCGTCGAGTATCTAAACCCCCCCATCTACCCCCCCTCCACGAAAATTGAGATCGTCGCGCTCCGTGTTGTGTACGATACTTAATTCGCCCTCTTCTCCCCCTACTCCAAAAAGGGGCCGAAAATCGGAAATCAGAGCCGGTCGCTTTTTACAGGCCGTATTGAAGCGACGAATTATTGATTACGTTGCGGGCGGGGGACGATTTTTTAGCTTTGTATACACCTCTAAAACGTCCCCACCCTCCCGAATTTAGCCGGAGAATTGCGATTTGGTTCGCACACGGCGTACGCACGTCGCGGACGTGTCTTTCGTGGGTAGGGGGAGAGGGGCGAAGTGGGTTCATACAAACTAAAATGTAATAAATCCCTGGCGTGGACGGCTATAAGTTTTTGAACGGAAAAAAAATTAAATGAAACATTGTAACGGCGATACGTCGGCCGGCGGTAAATTCGACTCTCGAGCCCGGCGCTCGGCCGCTCACGGGTATTTTTCCCTTTGTTCGGGAAATGGAAATCCGAACAAAAACCGCCGTCCAATAAAACATGTCTCTGTCGCCGTAAAAAGCCGGGGGTTTTTTTTTTCTTCGCTCGCGCGCACGGACGACGCGTACAAAATGAATTATTATATTCGTAATAACGATGGTAATATTGTTATTATAATATTATTATTGTTGTTGTCGCGGCGGCTGCGCTTCGCAAAAGAGGACGTTCGCGGCTAAGGAAGATTTTCGAGCCGCGGCGTGCACAATTACTATCGCCGAGCATTATATATCATTTCGCGTAAGATATAATATAATAATAACAATAATTATTATTATTATATACACACGTGTGCGGCGTATTATTATTCAAAAAGTGCGCGTTTGTTCGTACGCGTATACGTATATATTTGTGTGTGTGTGTGTGTGTGTGTGTGCGCGTATAGAAAATGAATGGCTCGCGAGGCGGATGTATATATCCGCGTTCGCCGAGCAAGGAAACCCGAGTACTGCGACGCGAGTGCAACGGCTTTTTGTCCACGGCATTTGGCTGCGCGCACCCGCCTCCGCTCGTAATTTACATTTATATATTATATTTTATATATATATATATATATATATATATACGTATACGCTCAGCGCCGTTTTCCTTTTCTTCAGGGCCGCCGTCCCCCGCCTTCTCCTCCGCCTCCTCCTCCGACGCCCCCTCCTCCTTTTTCCTTCCGGCGACGCGCACAAATCGTTTTTCTATGGTAAACAACAACTACCGCCGCGACACTCTGTCTAGGCGACGCGAGATATTCGCGCGGCGGCATTGTGCGCGCGAATTACAGTGAGTTGTTGTTGCCCGTTCGTTCTCGTAGCCCGCAGCCACGGCACCGCCGCGGCAGCGTCGAAAAACGCCGCCGGGGCCGGGGGAACGGCGGTGCGGCGGCGGCAGTGTGGCGAGTGCGTAGCGTCACGACCGTGACAAAAGGCGCCCGGGAAGTGCGGTTTATCGCGGACCGAGCCGGGTCGGGCGAGTCCCGCCGAACGCGAAAGCGAACCGCCGTCGCGTAATAACAGCAACGATCGTGACCGCCGTTCGCGGCGCGCGTTTCGGGAATTCGACACGACGAAGACGACGGGTCTTTAAAACGATGTTTTTAAAAAAAATAATAATAATAATAATAATAAGGGTTTTTCGAAAATTCGGTTCCCGATCCGAAGGCAATGCGGCGCCGGGCCGCGGACGCCGGTCGAGGACCCGGGCCATTTAATTTCAGATTCGAAAAAAAAACGTATACCTGCTATTTCAATACGTCAGTCGATCCATTTAAGCGGCTCCGTGATAACGGAAAGCATTAACTTTCTCCGGAATTCGATTTCTAAAACATCTGAGAAACAAGCTGCGATTTTATATTCGCGTTATTTTCCGTCGCCCTTATTTTCGGGAGCAAAATCACTACTTAATTTTGATTTTCAAACGGCAACCTAGGCTGAAAATCCCACGGATAGATGAAGTACTAGTCAAAATAAATTTTAGTGTTAGCGTTTTTGTTTTCCGTCGAGACATTCCACTTTTGAGTTCGGGTCGGAGGAGAATAGTAGAGTATCAATTGTGCAGCGGCACGACGCGCGGCGTGTTAATAACGCACCGACCGATAACATAAATATAAAATTGTTGAGCAGCTGCTTTTTTCTAGAAAACAAATTCCGGAAAAAGTCAATATTTTGAGTGTGTCCACGGAAACGGATCATCCGGCAAACGTCTGTACTTCGTTCGAGATTTCGTAATAGTCCCGCAATTATCGCCATCGTCCAATTTTATCGACCGTCGTTTCCGAAAAATATTTCGCTCGTTTCTATCGTATTTTATCATGCTCGGCGTGGAGTGTGGGCACGTCGCGACACACCTAATTTCCGTATTGATTCTCTCGTAAGAGAAAAACTATGTCGAAAATCGCATTGGTTTTATTTCAGTTTCGACCACTTGTTTATATGTCGAAAACAATAAAAAAAACTTTTTTTTTTTTTTTGTATAAAAATATATTTTTCCGATTTTCTTGCAGAGTACGTTTTCACGGCGTATGCGCAATATACAAATCATATACATTGGTCAATAGTCATGTACGTACATAAAAGGTGTCTAATTGTGTTTATTTTTACCTGTGCGCCGAGTAACCTGAGTACGTCAAACGACGAAACTTCTTCGTAATTAATTACGTTGTTTTCCTGGTCCACACGCGTGTGGCTTTTACATTTTGAGCGCGGTGAAATAACTACAATAATATCATATCGCCGTGACGTTCGCTCTTTTCCTTCGGAAACTAGTTTTTCGGCTATTAAAACGTATCCGTTTTTTCCGTACAGTACTCAGAAAGATACTGGCTGGATTCCCGAGAGTTTTTCAAAAATTCGAACAACTGACAACAAATGGCGGTACGTTTTATATTTGTTGATTTCTGGGTTGTGTACGGTCAGATTAGGGTTATCTCGGCGGCAAATGGAAAGAAACGACTTGTCAGTTTATTAAGCTCCGTTGAGAATCGTTTTTTGATTGTAATGATTTATCATTGATTTCTGTATACGAACTAAATCACCTTATATACCCTACACGTTTATTAGTCCCCGTCTATAATAGTAGCCTACCCGCGTTGCTAAATATGTCCGAGAAAACGATAAATATTGAAATCGACTAACAACAATATGGGTAGGTGCATATTATACTACGCGAATCAATAGATTTTTTTTTGAAAACATTCAACTGAGAGCACTTGCAGATTTTCAATGTTAGCAAAAATGTTCATACTTTTTCCATGCATTACATTAAAACACGCTCACATTCCGTCCTCCGGTACACTATTCGGAACATTTTTTTTTTTTAATATTACTTTCAATGGTCTCTGTACGCCACTGATTATCGGTCTCCGTAAGATTGACGGGGTATAACGGGGGTAAATTTTTGCGGTTGCGCCGGATCATTGTTTTTTGATTCCTCAGAGATAACTTTTCGATTAGCAATAAAACGGAGTCGATGAATCCCCGAGAAAAGTCATGTACTATGTGAATTACGGCTCGGGTTTATTCAATACATACGTATGAATTATGTCTAACCGATATTTCTTTCCCGTTTTTCAGACTGGCAATACTATTGTATTGATAATTTAGCAAATCGTTAAAACGAAATTTGTGTTCATCGATCACTTTCAACGTTTTATTCCTTTCCGGTTTTCGTAACGTTCGTTTTTATTAAATTAAAAACAAAAAAAAAAAAAAAAAAAATGATCTCACAAGTTTTTACCATTTATCTTGTTTACAAATATTTAACAATACATTTATCAATATTGATACAATTCTGTTTCCAGTCCTAAGTGTGAAAAACGGAAGAGTAAAGATTGATATTACAAAAGCAGTCTTAGACGTAATTTATACGTATGAATAAAAAATATTTAGTGACGTGTACAAAATATACCCGGGCCGCAATTTACACGAAAAATTAAAAATGGGTCGCAATATTTATAGCGACCCATCAAAATTGTTCCGAATCATTGTTCGCGCGTCGTACATTCAAATGCGGATTTTTCGCCCGATGATACTTGAAAATACTTGATATTTGAAACGGTTTTCTAGATTTTTTTTTTTTTTTTTAATTTTTTCGCGTAGATACGATTGTGTTATACATGTTTAAAATATGTAAATGTATACAAAAAAAAAAAAAAACTATTAAAAAAAAAAAACGAAACGCTGACCGCGCATTTAACGACCGGACTGTTTTATGAAACACGTCGGCGGCGACGGCGCAACACTTACCGCCTCTTTGGTTAAATTAGTTACTCGAACATGTTATTATCATTCATTTTCAGAACGTTTGCGGCCGAACGCATAACATCAAAATACATTTCCGCCGATGCCGTAATAATATTAACAACAATTATACAACCGTTGTTGCCAGTCTGCGCAGCGTTTTTGTTGTACCGCATTATTATTACGGTGTATTATAATAATTGCCCGCTTTTGCCATTAGATGAGTTTCGCGAGAGCTCGACGACGACGTCGGGACGGGAAAATCGACAGACGAACAAATTCAAAACTTATCGTCGCGTTCGTCCGAAACGGACGTTGTCGTTTGCCGTCGACGTGCGCCGCAGATTCTCCGCCGAGCGTTCCGTCCGCGTGTGAAACCGTAGGGTTTCACCTCCCCCCCCCTCCCAGCCGCTCTCCCGCACTTCTAACGTGTAAATCGTCTCGATCGAAAAACAACGGTCCGGTTACTTTACCGGACTCGGTACTTACGGTATTATTAGGTCGTGTTTTTTCGCCCCGCGACCGAATAAACCCGGAGATTTCCGCGGAAATAAAACCGACGCGCCGTCAAACGTTGGGAGTTCGACGTCTCGGAAGAACCGCCGGCAATCCAGATTTAATGTTTCAAACGAAATCGTGTATAGTATTATACCGCAGGGCGAAAAAATTCGCTTGTTTTAAGACATTAAAAATGTAAACATCTTAAAGTCTCGCACGTGAACAATTCGAAGCGTTTTCACCGCAACCGAAATAATGCGTTCCGAGAACAAAAAAAAATAAAAAATAATTTTCTTAGCGAAACTAATACTACATTAGGATCGGTTTTTCGCTTCGTTCGGGGAAAAAAAAAAAAAAAATCTGATAAAACGCGCATTACGGTGTTGCGCAGCTTTTCTTGTAGAGCGCATTTGCGTCATTTACGATCGCGGTCGGATTATTTCGCGTTCGTTTCGCCGGCCCGCCCCTCCACCCCGGATGCGGTTGAATTGGATTTTCGTCACTCGGCATTTCACGTGCGTTGGCGCGAGTTCGTGCGACGGCTTTCAACGCGCAAACGCGAAAAACCGTCGGCGCACGGAGTCCGCAGCGAAACGTTCGGTCGTCGGTATCGCCGTCGTCGCCGAAACTCGCACTGACCGCGCGTCGGACACCGGGCGAAACGCGTTCCCGGAATCGCGTGACGCGGACGCCGGACGATTGTCGATCGGTTTTTCCGCGACGGATTGCGGTCGCGTCCCGGACGGGAAACGCGCGCGGCGGACGGGCCGTACACTAAAAACGCGCGGCGTCCCGACGATTTCGCCGGCCGGAACGGATCGTTTTCCCGCGGCGCGAACGAATTTCGGCGATCGGCGATCGGCGGTTAGGGCGGCGGGAGGGTGAGGGGCGGTGTAGGGGAAGGGGGGAGGGGAGGGGTAATCGAACCCCGAAACCCCGTCTCGGGGCGCCGCGTCGCGCCCAGACGGCGGCGGACCGGCAATAACGGCGTGATATCGCAACGTGCAATACAATCCACAATTCCGCCCCGCGATCCGCGACCTGTGAACGCCGCGTATCGGTTTACATAATCCGTTTCCGTCGCGCATTCCTCAAATAATTGATAACCCGCCCGGCGTTATTATCATTAGATTACCTAAACCGTAATTCACGGAACCGCGCGGTTATCAATACGTTCGGGCGTCGTTGGCCGCCGTCGCGCGGTTGTTAATGCGCGTTACAATAATACGCTTTGATGCGTCAGGTACCTCCGAACGTGCGTCTATTATGTTATATAGCGTTTCGTAGAAAAAGAAAAAACAAATATACGATTAAGGTTGTTTTTTTTTTTTTTTTTTTTATGTATACACCGTACACGGCGTCGGACGTAGGCGATTGAAAAAAACGCGGTAGGTTGAAAAAAAAAAAAAGGTGTGAAAAGTCAAGGGTCGGGAAAAAAAAATTAAAGTAAATTGTTCGTTTGGATCGGGTCGTCGTCGGCGTGTTATTCGTTCGAATAACATCGTTTTGTTTGTGTTTACGGGGCGAGGAAAAAAAAAAAAAAAAAACGTGAAAAATATATCGTTAGGCCGAACATGTGTTTATTAAAATGAACCTTCATTGTGGTCACGGCCGCCGCGCGGGCATTGTAATGTGTAGGTGTACACGCAGGAGATAATGGAATAAAACCGAAATGAAAAAACAAAAACAAAACAAAAAAAAAAAAAAAATGAATATAAAACAGCGACGCGTGGAATAAAAAAAAAAAAAAAAAAAAAAAAAACAATAATAATAATAATGAATATTTTTTTTTTTTATTTCTACGACGCGAGGGAAAAATCCACCGGTTAATTACACATCGTCGGGGAGGTTTTTTTTTTTTTTATTTTTTTTTCATCCCTTTTCACACCGTTTAAACCGTAGCCATTTGGACGGCCGAACGACCCCGTTATATTGTTATACACCTACCTGCCTACGTCGTCGTCGTCGTCGTCGTCGAGCACGGCGCGCGGTCGGCAAAAAAAAAAATGCAAATAATCTCGTTCTTTCGACGAGGAGCGCACCCAGTCGTCCCCGGGCGTGTTAACACCCGCCGTATCGCACGGCTATTAATCACAATTAAATTACCGGTTTTGGAATTGTTCAACGCCGGCGACGACGGCCCGCGCGCGGTGTTTATGTTTCCCGATCGCGTTTCTGCTTTCCGATATCTCCGGTCAAGGACGCCGCCGCGCCGTTTATTTTCCACTCGCGTTGTCGACCGGACACTCTCCTCGCCGCATCGGAAAATGCGCTCGGGGCTCCGGTTCGCACCCGTCCGCGGGGCCGGACGAGTGCTCGGCTGTCTTGTCCGGCAAATAGTACGCGTTTAACGTCCGGGGAAAAATTACAGAAATCTTCAAACCCACGTCAACCCCTCCCCCCCTCCCCGACAATAGTGTACCGCGTTGACGCGTCCGGATTCGTGTTCGGTGTAGACTTCGGAACATTACTCCACTCGATTTCAAAATCCAACACGTGTCCGACTCTATCAACTTGTACGACTCATCGTCGTCTATACTCCATAACGCAGATCTATTATCACAGATAAACGTGGAATAATATTCTTACTTTACATTTAAAACAATCAAGCGCCGTTTTGTATTACCGAAGCCCGTAACGAAGGGGATGCCCTTCAGAACACCGTCGAACTGACCAACAATATTCTACTATAGCGTTCCGAAAAGCAATTTCGTATTTTTATTTTTCACTCGATTAGGCATATTATAATGTTCAACCTAATAAGGCGCATTTTTTTTTTTTTTAAGTGAGGTTTCCTATCGAATCTCTGTCCAATGGACGCCTTGTAGAGTATGATTTCGATTACTACGTGTCCACTAGAAAATAAATTGATGATTCATAGTTATTGTTGCGATAAAACATTTTTTTGAAAAGGAAACATTGCCATTGGAAGGGATAACCGAGGAAAGTCCAAAGTTTAATGGCGTGGTTAGTTCTGTCTGCTCGTAAAGATTTTCTAAGTGAGGTGGAGTTAAGACTTACAGTGGATATTCACCAAACAGTGCCCTGACCTGCAATAAGTTATAATTTTTTTTTTTTTTACTTTAAAACCGGCGGTTAAGTACGGTAAATATTGTGAAATAAGCAAGTACGTGATACTTTCTAAAAAAAAGTTACACAAATTATATAAATTTAAATTGAGAGAAATATTATTGATATCATTTTTTTTTAATTAAACACGTTTTCAATTGATTAGTATAATATTAATTTCATCATCCATGATTTAGTATGCAATGTATATTTTTAATATAAATAACATAAATAATTTTTTCCGTGCAAAATATCCGAATTATATGTTTTCACTATCTAACAGCAAAATCATTTTGTAGAGAAATCATATTAAAATAATGATTATTTGAACAATATATTCATCGACATTCGATTATATGTACGGGTTTGCGTGTCGTTCTCACATTGTGCAGTTCGCCACTATTATTTTATTTAACAAACAAATCATAAAAGCTTTTTTTTTTTTTTTTTTTTTTTGTAAAGTTTTATCGATTATTGCAGACATACGTGGGCGTTCTCACGGAGACGAGGGGGGGCAGATTCCTCCATGACCTTTTTATTTTTTTTTTTTTTTTTTAGTATCAAATAACATATTGCGTTGTTGTAATCAGGGCAGTAGAGGACGGTATACGGCGGTAAACGCCGTATACCTTCAGACCATTATTAATAAACACCGTGTACCTTCTGGTTATGGTCGTATACTCTCTAACAATGTACCTGATGACATTACACTTACACCTAATAATGGTACGGTCATAACTCATAGTATACCCTTTGCCATTTATAAGACTTCAGTACTGGTTATTATAACATTTTTTTTTTTTTTTTTAGATTTTTCCCGTCGAATAATCGAAATCCACATTTTCGTTTCGACAATATCCGTTATCGAAATATTCGAAAATCGATTCACGCAACCCCGCGTGTACACAGAGTGTTCGGGGCCCGTCGAAAATACACTCGAGACGCTCGACCGTGCGCGCGGGCGTGATTGAATTTTCGAAAACATAAAACGTGTTACGGATTCGACACTGATCGTTACCGCGCAAACGTTTCTCGCGGTCGTTCGACGCGAACGCGTTTTTTTCGGCGAACAAAAACGAATTGAAATGTACGCCTAGAAAATGTCCGATCGTGAACTATGACGACCGCCGTCACGATTCGATTCGGCGGCTTGGCCGGACATTTTTTATTCGGTTTTTTTTTTTGTTCTCAATTTTCCGTTCCTCTCGTTTACTTAGAAAAAGAAATAAAAAAAAAAAAGTCGATTTTCGATCAGTTAACGACGGACGATTTTGACCGCTCGTGTCCAATATTGTGTTTTAACGACGCAGTGGATTGAATTTTTAATTGAATCGAACGATTAACAATAACGACGTGACCTATTCACTTTTACCTAAGCAAGTTTTCAAAATAAGTTCTTTGAGACATTTCGGAGGGGTCGGGGTGGTCCGGTTGTTTAGTCATATTACCATTGAGTTATTGAATTAAAAAAAAAAAAAAACAAAACTTATAATTTCGCTCGATATAATATTACGATACTTGGGTACCTAAGTACCTACAACCAAAGACGATACCTGATATTACATAGTCTCGTAAAGTATTTTAGTTAATTCGTTTCAACACTATCAAAGTATTTATTAACGATTTTTAAATTTCAAGTGTTCGAAAAGTAATTTAAATACCGTGTTGAACGACGTATTTGTATTTGAATTTCAAATGCTTATCTAAATTCACAAGAATTATTCGTCGGGTATCAGATTGTTTTTTGATATTCATTTGGTGATTTTTTTATTTATTTAAAATACTTATCACTGTATTCGTAATTGTCGCCGGTGTCGCGTTTGTTATTATTATTTATTAAAATTAACCTAACCTATTATATAGGTAGGTGCCGTAACCGAATAGCCGTTAGGTATCCGATCATCATAATTTTAATAAATATCATTGCATCTCTTTCGCGCAGATACCTATAAGTAATATATTATTTTCTCTCGCGCCATTTTCTCACACATTTGTTTATCCGATTTCTTTAACATTTTAAACATTTGTTTATTTTTATTGAATAGTACAGTAGTGTAAAATAGGTATTACAAAACTAATACACCTATAACACTATTTATTTATTTTCATTTTTCAGTATAAAACGAAACAGGTGGTGCAATAGGTTCTAAAATAATATATAGGTGGTACTCGGATAATTTAATATTTTAAATTAGTAATTTCATAATTAATTTTACAAATTCAACACTACGAATGTACATTAACTATTGAGTGAAATTAAAAAAGCATTCCAAAGGTCGTTTAAATACATATCAAGTATTTGGAATGTATTTTTAATACAATTTGAAAAATATATTTTTACAAGATTACAGTTTTGTATTGACGAAAAAATTCATTGTTTACGATAAAAAAAAAAAAAACAAAAAAAAACCGGTTAACGTACGAGTTTAAAATCGGCCACAACACGTTCGGGCACAAAATCACAACACGGGGTTGGGCACTATAGTTTACAGGTACTTTATGTATACAGTATATAGTTATCAAATAGTTATGCGTAAAATATAAGTACATACCATCAATAATAACCGCATGCGGGACTTTCTACGATAATAAATATTATAGCGGTAGAATGCGTAATCACAGGCGTAAAGCTGATATAAAAAAAATATCGAAAATCCATCGGTAATTTCCAAAGTCACGTATAAATAATATGATAAAAAATATACTATCCTTATTTGTTTTGTACCATAAGCCAATAACCATGTCCGCAGTTGCTTGTCGAGTGTTACTCAGCGCGCAGTGTGTGCCAAGTAAACAAAATATTTACAAATATTTTTACCATGAACTCCGTAGATAGTATTTTTGAAACGAAACGAGGAAGACGATGTGTTCTGATGCACGGACGTGAGCTAAGTGAAAATAAAAAATTGATCGACCGAACTTTTCGCTTCAAATGTACACATCGTAAATGTAACGTGTGGAAATTTATTCAATTTATGACTAATGAGAAACTTGATTTAATTATTTCTCAAAAAAAAAAAATGATCACAATCACGCGGGAACTTCTGAAAATATTTTAGATCGACAAAAAATAATATCTACACTTAAGCGAAAGGCGATGATGTGTTTACTGAACCAAATAAACTTATCAGAAAAGTACTTAAGGATCAAATTACAGTTAATATAAGTCATTAATATGTGCGTTTATTTTGGAAATCTGTGTATGAAGCTAGGCGAAAACAAATTTATACGAATTTGATTGAACACGAGTTATTTTATGTTTATATTTTGTTGTGTGACTTATATGCTTCTTAAACAAAGGTATATAGTTTTTACATTTTAATACCCAAACGTGGGACTTTTTTTAGTGATATTACGTGCCCAAACGTCGTGTGGATTTTGAATACTTAACGGGTAAAAGTTCCCAAACGTGCGGCGCCGTTAAAATCGACGGCCCGTCGGTCACTCGTCCGCCGCGCCGTCATCGCGTCTCCGGTGCAATCGCCGCGGGCCTTTGATTATTATTATTTTTCGAATTCTTTTTTTTTAAATTTTTTTTTTACTATACGGGTGCGGATCTGAAAAGGACGCCGTACAAAACGAACGCAAATATAATAATATATTTACTCGTCGCGACCGCAAAGAAAATAGATTTAAAACCGTTCGGCGTCGACTTTGTGTATACGACGACGGTCCGCGGGTCCCGAATTCGTTGACGGGGGGGAAAAAAAGGTCACCCGAGGCATCCGCCGCACCGCTTGCGTTAAACAGAAACGAACGGGTGGCGGCCCGGAGGGTCGCGTGCATATTACGTAATATTATACAGGGTCTTCCGAGTCTTACGTACCGGGATAGCACAGTGAAATACGTTTTTATTTTCGTTTCGAAACTTTTCGAAACCGAATTTTATAATATACGATAGTACAGTGTAAGGTACAGGCGTGTTCGTAATGAATTCGGTATTGCGTTGTATACTATGAAAAATAAAAGAAATCCGGAGGGTTACACGTTATAGAGTTCGATTTGAAACGTGGGTTTTTTTTTTTTTTTTTTTTTTTTAACGTATTTTTAAATGCGCGTACGGTTTTTAAACGTATTATACAATGAGCGCACGGTATTTTGACGGGTCACTCACGCGGCGGAGTCAGTACCTACGCCTCGTAACGTCGAGACGATCGGTTTTTCGGTTTGACAATATTTCGTAAAAAAAAAAAAAACACCGCAAGGTCGACGGCGGCGGCGACGGCCAATACGATCGCGTGATGTTTGAAAGACCCTGTATATTTTAAAATATAAAACGTTCGATTGATCGCGCGGAATATAAAAGACGCGGAAAAGAAGAAAAGGAGGAACGCGAGCGACGACGGCGTGGTGTTCGGCGTCGGGCGGCGGAAAGGGGGGGATGGGCGAGGGGGTTCGTCGCACACGTTTTCTCACCCCCTAAACTTGACACGCCGGTGGCGGCGGCGACGCGGCGAGGGGAGGGGACGCATAAAAAAGAATCGATGGGGTTGGCCGCACGACTACGGCTGCTTTCTTCTTTATTCCGCGTTTCAGGTGCTTTTGTGTGTGCGCGCCACCCTATAATAAAATACGCGGCACACAGACGCACAGGCGCCCGCACACAACCGCGCACGCACGCACGCACACACACACACACACACACACACACACACACACGCACGCACGCACTCCGACACTATAGCGCGCACATTCGTAGACTTCCGGTCGGAAAAAAGATGGCGCCCGGACACGGAGAGTTTTCTTGTTGTTTTCGCCGCCGCCGACCGCAATTGTTCCGGTGTAAAGGGGATGCGCTCTCTCTCTCTCTCTCTCTCTCTCTCTCGCGCGCGCGCGCGCGTACGCGGTTGTGTGTGTGCGTGTGCGTGTGTCGGTGCGGTACGTGTGCGTATACGTACGCGCGCCCAAGTCGACGGCGACAAGAGACCGGAACGAAAACCGCACAATTGTCGACCGCCGTCGACCCCTCGTGATTCCTGCAGACAGTCGTCAAAACGCGAAAAGACGTCCGTGTAATAATAATAACACAATGCGCGCCGTGTGCCGCATTACGCGTATTGCGCGCGGCGGGCGGCGACGCGACGTTAGTGTCCGATACGCGAAAGGCGGTTCGGACAACGGTTTTGTAGTTCCGGATGCGACCGCCGCCGTCGCCGTCGTCGTCGGGTCGTTCGAATGACGAGTGTCTAGAGACGGCTCGCTAGCGAATTCCTTATCAATTACGATATAATATTTTTTTTATCAAATAACCTGTACACGAGTTTGTGTACATTATTTTATACGCATATACGTCTACACAGTAAAAAAATAATACGCGCAAACATATTCGTGCTGTGAAAATCGTCATGTCAGATGACAATGATAATACCAAACCAACGGATACAGATGAAATTCGTATGAAAATGTCCGATACGCAGCAAAATATTGCTCCATCTGCAGTTAGCATTACAAACAAAATTCAACGAATTCATAGCATGTTCGTGTCACAAGCAGATAAACTAAATGATGAACGGCTACATAAAATTTATTTATTCTTAGACTCAAATTTAATAATGCTATATGAACAAGAATTTAACGTTCCTGTTTCATTAATTGAAAATGCAAGCCAAAAAAAATGTTAAAAAACAGTTGCGATGTTTTTCAACTAAAAACTTGATTTAAAAATATCAGAAAAACAGCGATTAAATAAACCAACATTAAAAGGAAGAAAACAAATAATAGGTGACTTGAACGAAAAAAATGAGTCTCCTTATGCGTATGGCAAAAAGGACATAAATTATGCTATTTACATTATGCTACCTACATTTATATACTTATTTTTATTTTTATTTTTTTTTATTTTTTTTTTCTGTATGTTTGTAAAATGAACTATGCTTTGTATGTTCGTGTTAATAACATTTTGTCGTACATAATATTATGTTATTTGATAAGAAATTTTACAATTATAATTGATAAGGAATTTGCTCGTGAGCTGTTTCTAGACGCTTGTGTTCGAATGTTAATGAAATCTAGTAGTCCAGTGTAATGTAAAATGTAAAAAAAAAAGTTTCGTCATCGAGTATACAGTAAAACCTTCTTATAACGGAATCGCTCAGTGCCGACTGATTTTTTTCGTTATAAAGGAGTCTACTGTGCATAATGAAATACGATGGCCGTTCGCGACGTATCGCTGCAGTATTTCGATTTCGATACTGCAATTTGATAGCGAGCCCTCTCTCCTATACCTAGTATAGTAATGTCTGTGTCAATTAAACAAATTAAATTAAATTAAACAATTTAAAATGAACTTGAGTTTAAGAATGGTTTTACACGATAATTTAATTTAGTCAAAAACGAATGTAGCGAAATTATCTATTTTGATTTGTGTTACATAACCGTGGAAAAACAGTGGAATTGAAGATTTATTAATAGCTAATCATCAGGAACTTAATAAAATTTAATTCTAACGCGTATTTATGAATACGAACATGTTGATAATGGGAAAATATGATTGTTTGTGGAAAACCTGGAGGAAAATTCAAAGAGTTTTCAAATTTTAAAAAAAATGGCGACCCTGCCATCATATAACATTGCATAGGAATACAGGATATCAATTTTTTTTTCATAAGGGTACAACTGAATAAATCATTATTGAAAATGTTTTATGTAATTTTGTTGCACATCAAAAAAAAAAAAAAAAAAAATATATACGTAAACGGTAGAATCGAGCAAAATGAGAACAATTTCGTTCGTATTTTATTATGTTGTGTGTCCTAGAAAAATTGCAATCTCCCTGCCTGAATTCGGTTCCCACTTGATCCTTGAATTTACATAGGCGATACCCTTGGCCTTTAAAATAGTTAAAATAGATTCGAACCCCGACTGCAAAATTATACATAATACAATAAACTATTCAAGTATAGTACTATTTTTATTTTTTTTTTACTTTGCCGGCTATTTAACACCTTTAAAATTCTCAATTTTCAACTATCCCGTAGTGGCATCTACACGTATGACATTATTGGCAAATTACAATTAACAATTAACTTTTGTTGTTACTTGTGAATAATTGCAATGCGTGTGCGTGTATATATTATTGCGGACTCTAAACTACACTACTGTACGCATAATTTTCGAAAGCTGTCGGTTCGTTGATATTTCACCGAGTTCTTAACCGGTACCGAGTATTGCTCGCAGTGGCTTTTTAGAACATTTCTGTTAGTAAATTCACAACATACCTGATACAATGTAATAACGTGAAACCGAATCAACGAACAACTTGGATATTATTATTTTATAATATTGTACAACGATTTTAATTAAACGGTTAAATATTCTAAAAGTAATATCGTATAAAGTATAACATTATAATAAACATGCAATTTAAATTTCGATATTGCATTTAGAATGAGGTCTTATATAATACCATTTCCTCGAACTCGTAAAAGAAAACAAGTAAGGGAGAACACTTACACTGTGCTGCTGTGCAGCGAGTATGTTAAACTCTTGTACGTATTCCGTACGTAATTTATGAGTCTAAAACGAAACACGCAACCGATAATAATTAATTTCGCTTAAAGAAATTCAATACCCGAAAGCCTGTGAAAATATACTATTTCCAATATGGAAATATATTCGCACCGAATAAATAACAATGGCCGTGTAATTACAAACTGCTCGATTGAATTCGTTAAAAATTCATGCGAAAACCGGCCGTACAGACATTATATCACACGGATATAAAAATAATTTATTGAAACGAAGAAAAAAATAATAATTTAAGTGTGAAATCTCGTGTGGCGTCCAGGTGGATAGTGGATCGAATATTTTTGTACCCGAAAATCAATTATAATTTTAGAACCTTAAAACAATAACTAATGTCGGACAAACGTCGGTGCACGTATGAAAACTTAAAATTGTTAAAAATTATTGAAATTCTCCAGTAATAACGTTGCCGGGCGATAATTACATGTCCTCCCGTTTTCACCCCTACAGGTAGCGTACATTTTTCTGTAGATGTGTGTAATCGCGAAAATCGACCCTCGTGATAATTAACACTCTCCCCTCTTAGACAATTTCACTTGTGAAATTCGATTAGGGAATACAATAGCATTAGATAAATTATACACTGTATGTAGACTATCGGGGGGGGGAGAGTTAAATATTTACCCCGCGACCCAGTGTACATTTGTTGTAGGAATTCGTCCATGGGTCTTCTATTTCTTTTCGTGCCGGTCAGTGGTAGATTTTTATATTCCCTTTTTCACCCCAAAATCAGCAATTTTAATTGCATTGTCCTTTAATTGTAGTCCTATAAAATCCTCGATCTCTCCTCTTACTGGTAGTATTGGACATTCCAATAGATGTCTTGCTATTTGTATGTTCCCGCAATCACAATCCATCGCTGCTACTCCTCTTCTAATATCTGGAGGAGCAATCCCACTTATAATCTGTATTTTTCCTACAGGTGTGGGTTTCAAACATCAAATAATTATTCTATTTGTGTTATTCAAGTCCATGGGTTAATATTCACTTGTGAAAATTTAACCTCTTGGTCAAATATCACGGGGTTAAATAATCACTGGCGGTGCACTTGGAAAACATTTATATTTATTTATAATAACAGACTTACGCCCACACATCAACATAATTACAAGGTATTCAGATTCATTAAATCACAAGAAAAATTACAAGTTGATCATAAATTATACATTTTGGTTCGAAGAGGAGAAAAGTGTTGGTTCAAGATACGAAAAATATTAGGAACAAAAGAAAGAAGGGTTGGAATTGGCAGTAGACATAAGGCGGATAATTGGATCATCGAGTTCGTGGTTAGTAGAGCAGAAAGGATGTGAACAAATTTTAGATGAACGGCTAATACGAGAAGGAATATAAAAATTAAATTCATACAACAACATTCGACAGGAGTGGATAGCCGGGACTTATTAGTCGGATAGTCTTTGGACTTGCTATTTCTCAGTGTTTAGGACTGTCTAAAAAAACCTAAAGAAAGTGGCACTCAAACCGAAAAGCTGGCAAAAATGCAGGATTTAGGTTTTGCGGATTCTGATTGACGATCAAATTTATTAGGTTCTAACGAAACGAGAACGATCTTTGACTGATTCAAACCATTTTATTACGGCGCTAAATAATTATTTAACAGGAACCGATTCCTATTTAGGATATGAAAGTTCAAAAATACGAACTTCAGACCTTGA
The DNA here is from genome assembly GCA_902439185.1 of Cinara cedri. Classification (NCBI taxonomy): domain Eukaryota; kingdom Metazoa; phylum Arthropoda; class Insecta; order Hemiptera; family Aphididae; genus Cinara; species Cinara cedri. Next base: position 125,313 of record CABPRJ010000033.1, on the reverse strand, counting down.
AAACAGAGAAAATGTCAATTAAAGAATTCAAAATTAATAACCGTGATTGGTTTTCGAATCGCAAGAATAATGTCTAATATAATCCGTAGTCAAAAGTTTAAAAATACCGAAATACCGGTTTTGAAGTAAATTTCCGAAATCCGGATTGCTGGTTCCCGGAAAATCGGGATTTTTCCCACCGCCAATACAATAATATTATAATATATGATATAAGACAACAAATATATTTAATTTTATAAAATAAAATAATAATTTCGATAAAACAGACCGAACCGGGATGGTTGTGCGTGGCGAAGAGCGCGCGCGTATATACGCCGCGGTATATGTATAGGTGCGTGTTGCGGGGGCGAGGGCTGAGGGTGGGAGGTGGGGTATGGAATAAGGCTGCGGCGGCGTGACGTCCGGATCATTATAAAGATGAATTGAACTAGAAAGTTAATTGATGAGACGCGAGCGCGCTCGTTTTCGGAGGGGTGAGGAGAGGGGAAGGGGCGTGAGGAGTGGTACCGAGGAGAAAAGCGGGCCGCTGCGTGCGCGCGTAATGAAGAAAGATGACATGCCCGCGAGAACGGTCGCTGCCGCGGCGTTGCGGGGCTTTGGGGTGGGCGAAGTTGGGGGGGGGAAAGGGGAGGGGTGCGGCGTATTTATAATTATATATTCGGAAAAGAAAATGACGGAGAAGAAGAATTTCCGGGCGAAACGGACACGGGGACCGACGGCGCGGCGGCAGGGCGGTTGACGCGCGCGAAGAGAGTGCGAAAACACTGCGGCGGCGGCGGTGCGTTAATATATAAGTACGAAAATCCTCGGCGATTTTTCACATTCTGAGCATAGCGAAAAACGCATTGCAGGTCTCACTGTGACGTGAGCCATGTGTATGCGTCTGTGAAAAACTCGAATACCGGAAAACTTGCTGCGATAAAAAAAAAAAAACCAATGACACTTTTTTTGGTGCATCGACGAAGTCGTTTTTCGATTTTCCTTCTGGTTACTATAGAAATCAGGAAAAACGAAAGCATTCACAACGAAAGTCGCATTATTTTTTTTTTTTTTTATCATGTTGTTCTTGCACCAAGAGTGCACCGAATTTCGAAAGCAGAATTTTTTCTGGAAAAAATGTTTATTCAAATATTATTTTAAGAGGTAGTTTTTTAATTTTTTTTATAAGTTTCTTAATAACTGAGGGATAAAACTACTTAAGAAAAACGGGAAAGTTTACAAAAATAACGGCTGTAATTCGGTCAAAAATCACCATAAAGACCTGAAACTTTCACAGAACACAATTATATGAAACTTTTCTCAGGCGTACCAAGTAAAATTCACTTAAAAACATTTTAGCGAATTTATAATTATTTAAAGCAATTTGACATTTTCGAGTTTTTGATATTTTATTTGGTTGCATATAAATAGTTTTAGCCGAAAAAAAATGAATGTCTATTTTACGAGGTTCATTATAAGTCTTTTTAATGGTAAAAAAAAGAAATTATCTTAATTGAGTTTTTTTTAATAATATGCGTTATAATTATTTCACATTTTGATAACAATCTTAAAAATACGGTAATTCCAAACACGTATAACCGGACTTCGCTAAAAATTTTATTTCGTTAGCTATTTACTATCATTGCGTACAGATTTAAACTAAATAACTCTACACATCCTGATTATTCTTCCTTCTAAACTTTTTTTTTTTTTTTTTTTTTTGTTGATATCTTCTAGTATGATTATTTTGAGCGGTCGGAGGGACGAGAAGATCAGAAAATGACCGTTACCTTTTAATAGTTTTAAAGTGATATTCGACTAAATGCCCTCCTTAAAAATAAATGATTTTGTTCGTAATTTGCTAGAATTCATATTATTGGGGAGGACGTGCAATCCACAATATTATAATAATTAATTAATTACTATAATAATATTATGTCTATGATTGCGGTGGCGGAATACGCGACCCCCGGCAAAAAGAAACGGGACGCGATCCGTGTATTCGGCGGTGGGTGGAGGGGTGGAGTCATTCGGAGGGAAGGCATTCGAATAAAATGTAAATCGCCTTTTCCTGTATCCACCCGTGAAAAGCCATTAGCCTTTTTCCGTGCGTATATGCGGTGGCGGAATACCTATAACCCAACGACGACGACGACGACGACGACGACGACGAACGGCTTACGATTATTATTATAATAACGATAATTATTATTACTATTATTATTATCGGAACTCTGTGCGTGTGTATTGTGTACGGGTAAAGGAGAAGTGGAAAGTTTATGTGCCGGGGAAAGGACGGGGGTGTGGCGAGAGCAATGGTTTTAGGGAAAAAAATAAAATAAAAAATAACCGACACCGTTCAAAAGTTTTAAGTAGATAAGAGAAAAAGCAATAATAATAATCGTTAGGGAAAAAACGGGTTTTTATTATGTATATTTATATATAAGTACGGAAAGGGTAAAAACGATAAAACCGCAACGGTGCTATAAACGGTAATACGTATAACGCGGGCGACGAGGGGGCGACGGTGTATTCGAAAAAGTAAAAAAAAAAAACGATTTCACGCAATCGCGTTTTATACTTTTAAACCGACGTCGGAGCTCTCGCGCGAAAAAAAAATATATACAAGCCTATATATACATGTTATTATCATTGATCCCAGGACAGGAGGGCTTAAGTCAATTCCGTTGTATGTTTTCGGCTATAGAAAACGAAATACCTGCGAGTAAAATAATCTCCGTCGATATACGCTGCTCTCACGTCTAAACCGTTATCGATGATAAGCGAATTGTATTATTGCCTACACTGGGAAGCGGACCGTGATAGACGGAAGTTCATTGTCATTATCATTATCCCAATCGGTTGCTTACAGTCACAGATATACAAGAACAGTAGATAGCCGACTGACATAGTCTATACGTGCATAATAATGTTTCCAACAAAATGGCCGCCAATCGTTATCTAAAAGATGACTGTTTACAAATTAAACTGATATGATACGTGATAAGATACTATTTTTGAGGGCCGTAATATTTTCAACGTAATATCGTACCTTATCAATACTATAAAACACAAACATTCACCTCTTAGATAAGGATTGTGGCCGTTTTATTGGCGACGATAATAATACCGATCGGCTATCTAGTTGTTTTTACCATGTATGTCCTAATGCCTACGGTAGAAACCGGTTCAAAAATAACTGCAGAAAAATAAACCTTAACAATCGATAGTACCACAAACAGTACAATGTTATATTGTATTTTAATCGCGAAATGTTAACTTTATCAATACGCTAAAAACGAATGCAATGTTTTTAACGGAGATGTTTTTAACTGGAGATATTTTCACGGGTCGCCGTGTTACCAGTGCAAGCAAATTCGATTGTTAAAACCCGCTGCTGAATAGCCTAACCTGAATACGGCGTTCTGAATGGTTTGAGTACAGCTGTTATGGTTTTTGTCAAACAAGTAAACCATTGTGATATCAATTTTTAGTAAATTATCTGTTATTTAAACGTATGCCGTTTAGACGCAAAAATAAAAGGGGAAAAATTGCAAAAGTTAAAATTATAAAAAAAAAAAAAAAAATATTGAGCTCGTCTTTCCTAGGACTATAAATATGCACAACATTTTAAACGGTTCGGGCATTTTTTCCTTTGGGTTTTTTTTTTTTTTTTTTTATCTCTGGCGCAGTATGTTTTGAATTCGGGCGAGACGGTACGACCCAGCACTATCGTAATCGCAATGATAACCGTTTATCAATTATGGGTTCCCGAACATTATGTTTCGTATTATTTCGTCACGGATTTGTTGTTGCAACGGCGACATAATACATTACATTGTAGACGGTTAACCACATTAACATGCACGTGGCGAGGTTTCTCGTGCAGCACCTGCAATAAAAAATAAACGTAAAATAATTAATACGTTTTTAAAACATTAACTAATCTATAAGTCGTATTGTACGAAAAGCCGACACTTGCTGACTAATCGTAAACGATTTTGAACAAAGTATCGTTAGTCGGACTTTTTCCTTTGTTGCCGAAAACCCAACAGAAATATTATACGACGGGTTTCCAGTTTTTCCCGTTTGTTGAGAAAAGACTACGAGGAAAATCGAAAAATGACCTCTTCAACGCTCCCTCCGAGTTGATTAAAATGTCTAGAAAAGGAAGTTACCGTAAAGTTTTCGATTGGAGCGAGATTTACGTCGGTGGATAAGTCGCTTACGGACATAAACGTTGCCGGTTATACACTTGTGGTCAAGTAATATTGTTCTAAGCATGTGTTCTTTAATTTATGATTTTCTATTATTATTCGCATTATGTGAAATCGAGATACCTAATTATATCTGAGGATTGTACGAGGTAACCAATCGCGACGTAGTGTTTAATCCGAATCTGGATACTTTACGCGTTGCGGAGTCACTGAAAAGCAAACCGTAATTGTTCGGTGCTAAAAATCACCAATTTGTAATTTTTCCTCGTGTATAATGTGTGACGAAACGTAAAATTGGATTTTTTTTTTCCCCCTCTTTGTGTCAACATAATTTCATCACAATTTCATCGTCTAACTACAATAATTATCATTATATTAACGGATATAATATCCAAATAAACGGGTGCATAAGTAGATATATATCAACAGGTTATGTAATATTTATCCCGTAACAAACGCACCCGGGTAATTATTACGGTTATTACGTAATTCTATTTATTGTACAAATACGCATAACTATTACGGCAAAACAATTTCAATCGAATTAGTTTCGGCCTTATGGAAACGAACGGTAATTTTAAACGAATAAAAGTGTTTGAAATGTATTATTATTTATAAAGCGCGACCGCCGCATTTAAATCGCGCGCACATTTTTCGTAAAAATGTTTACGTAATCCGTGATTATTTATTATTCGTTTTGTTTTCAAGCACGTTTTTCATTATACGGTATTATAATATATTACGCATTTATTTTAATACCGCACATAACTCATGATTATAAATTATTTTTCTTAGTTTAAGTTTTGAGAAGATTTCTCATTAAAAATATTACGCATCCGACCAAAACGCTATAACAACATGTATTATAATACTGCCGTACGCTGTACGCTGCATAAAATATAAGATCGTCTATGCAATATAAATCTAAATTAACGGTAAAACAGATAGTTTAAAGAATATTTATTGATGTTGCTTTTTGCTTACACGCGCGATAAGAACCCGGGGCTTCGCATGCGATATATGTACGAAAAAAGCGTGAAATTTATTTTCGCTGTACCATCCCATTAATAACGATTACTAAATAGTAACCGTTTTTCGATTGTGATTTATGGAATTTCATTCGTTTATCCGATTGTTTACGTGCGAATTTCGATTACGACAATCGCAGTCTTCGAAAACGTTTAAAATCGTACTTTGTCCTATCCGTATGATTATGGGTCAAGCCAACGGGCGCCCCCAGAAATTTGTCTATAGGTGAAAGGAGCGAGTTTTTGACGGCTGTCTTATACGCTTCCGATTGTTAAACGTGTTTAGTTTTAATGTTTCCGAATAGACGGGGGCAGGGGTAATTGACTGGGTGTAAGTCAAGTTTGACCGTAATGTAAACGTAACGAAGCTATAGAAAACTATTTGCGCAGTTTGCGTACCTTAAATTCGACAATAATATCAGTGCCTGACACGTATAGAGGAGTTTAGGGGTTTGATTCGTTCCTGTTGGCTTGAGAATACAACAACAACGGGTTAATTTATTTAGCAATTTAGTTTTGAAACGTATACCTTACGGCCGAGTTACGAGGACAAGTTTGGTTCATTGATTAAAAATCAGCTTTTCAATTCCCGCAGTTAAGTCGAAAAGTATCTACGTCTATTTGTTCGCGATTATTATTATTATTTATTATTGATTATTATCCCCTCCTTTCGAAAATTCCCGGGCACGTTGCTGCGGGGACAGTGTACTGCAATTCGACGAATACTATAAAAACTCGGACTTACGACCGGACGAAATCGTTCGGCGGAATCGCGACTATTACATCTAATTACTATGTCCTTAACTCGAACGAACGTAATAAAAACGATTCTTGGTGTCACCCCGTATAATATTCACACGCATCCTCTCCGCTCGTCCGTCATTATTCCGCGCGAGCGGGGTCGGCTATGCACTCTCGTTTTCACCCTCCGTCGCGTACTCATCCCGCTCACATACGCGCACATACTCGTCCGTGTAACAACCCTAAACCGATTTTTCTTCGGACTCCTCTGTGTTACTGCACAACCCTTACACCGCCAATCCGACACCTACGCCGTTCTCTAAGTACGACGGCCCTCTCAAACTCGAAACGTATCGCATTGTAACCGCGAAAACTCAAAACGGTAATCTATAATGTACAGGGAATAATTATGTTTTATATACCTGCGTGAGTGTACATAATATATATATGTAGGTATAAGCGAGTACATAATTCACGTTTTAATATTCGTCTCGCGGCGGGCGACCCCTACCCAACCCCTTCGTCGTCCCTCTCGACCCGAAAACCCGATCCCGTCAACCGCCGCGCGTGCACCGGTGACCGGGTTGAATACAATGTGCGCAAAATAATTTTAAGAAATAAGAAAATACGTCCCGACTATATTAGTAAAGTTTCCGGAGAAAGTTTAGCGTCTTTGGGTCTTAAGTTTTTCGGGCGGCCCTTTTCTGCAGCGCACGCCATATAAAGAAAAGCCGCTTTTTCTCAACAATGGCCCCCAGGCAGGAAATCCACTGCCACCTCACGCCCTGCGCCACCTCCCAGCGTGTACACCGCACTCTCCTACACCGCCACCACGTTCGATTCCGCTTATCTCCAGCCGCCTTCCCCCCCCCGATAAACTTTTAACCCGGCGGCCTCCGCACACTATTATACGCCGTCGTATATACTTTTGTATTCTTCGCGCGAGCGAGGGTCGGGAACTGAGAGTTTAAAATTTAATAATAAATATGGCTGCGGAGAGGGAGCGCGGGCGACCGGGTTAATTTCCCCTACCCACCCTCCCATCTTTGTGGCACCTCCTCCGCGTTCTCGGCCCTTTGACTTTTTAATGATTAATCGACTTGGCACCATTGTGCGCGCACTCTTGTGAAAAGTCTTGATGAAAAACGCGAACAAATGCTATGTACCGCCATAAAAAGAAAATGGAAAATATAAGTGTACGTCATACAATACGTAACGAACGCACGTGCGCATAATGATATTATACGTATAGTCGTTACAACGAATCGGACTATACGACGCGTTTCACACTTGTACTTAACTCGAAATATTTCAGCCGGACTTTTAAAATGAAATTCGAGAGGGGAAGATCGAAAAATCACACATATACACATTTTTAGCCCACATGCTAAAAACTATAACTCGCGTTGACGTGCTCGCGCGCAGTTATACTCCGGGTACACACGGCTTTTTTTTTAATACCGCCCGATTTGATTAGTTATTATTTTTTTGTCAACCGAGTCTAATAATAATTACATTTCTCCGGGAAACGATCATCAGACGTTTAAAAAAAAAAAAAAAAAAACAAGTGTACTATGTGTCCTCTCGAAATCTCCCTAACCCTCCCCCACTTCTCCCATTAAAATCCGACTGAAAGGTTTCGTTTTAACGAATCTGAACCGTACGAACCCGGACAATAAAACGTTCGAATTGTATATACATAGTTGACAGCCGCCTAAAATTATCGGCGACCGTTATACACGATTTCGTTAAAATTCAAAAATTTTACTTTCCGGACGTCTATGCGGTTCAAATCCAAGTGAAACACATTGCACATTGTACATTATATTATAATTGTATTTTATTGCGGTTTGCGGTATCCCGGTCGACCGGATAACAATGGAAAAAAAAAAAAAAAAAAAAAAAAAAACTTTCCGAACAATACGCCGAAAATAACGTGTATTATTGAAATAACGATTTGTCAATTCGATATCACGCGTAAACATATTGATTTGCCGCGGTTGCTTCGGCGGTAAAACAATACGTACAGCGCATTTTATTTCACACCGCGCCGATTATATTCCGTTGTCTGTAGGTGTGTACACGGAGGTTTTCAACCTTACAACTATACGCGTCGGGACCATCGACCTTTTTAATTAATGATTTGTTCGGAATAATGTATACAATAATATTATTATGTAAATTCGTGATGGATTTTGCGCGTATACAAGTTTAATTTATTATTATTATATAAAATATATACTTACAGCGTTCAAACGGGGTATTAAACGGGAAAATATTTGGGCGATTATTATCGTGTTTTATAATATAATAAGTGATTCTCGGGGCATCATACCTCTCCTCCGCCACCCCTTATTATGCGTGTCTCTTCTTCGCTCGTTTCTTCTTTTTAACGGGTTACGACCCTTCGAGCAGCAAACACTCCCCCACGTATTCCTACCGCCCGCCGTCGCCACTCACCGTCATTGTACGCCAGGTTACCCCGGCTCCTACAACCCTGACTACACAATTCTCACATTTCAAGCGATACCGTCATTCGTGTTGGGTTTTTTTTCCTATTGCGGTCCTCATAACTGACTTTCGTTTTCCAGGAGCGTGCCCTGTCCATTTCGTTCTTTCCGTTGACATTTTTTTTTTGCGACGCTAGGGTGTTGAAAAAGACCCCAGAGTCATTTACAGGGCCGGCTTTCAATAATACAATATGAGGTGCATAATAATATTCAATGTACAATCGGCCAAATAAAACATACACTACACCGTGACAATTAAAAATGACGAATAATTAGAACTGCTCGGCAATAAATAAAAATTAAATACAAAATTTGATATAATATTATTATTATTATTATTTTTTTAATGTTATTTCGACGTTTTATTATATAGGTAAGTAGGTAGGTATATAGCTATATTTACCTGCAGAGAGATTTGCGAACGCGTATACACTATTAATTTTCGAGATTCGGGAAACTTCTCGCAAAAGTAAATACCATCACGAACTGTATATAGAAGTTTTCATCGTTTAAATCTTAATAAACACCTTGAATTATTCGAAGTTTGAAAATACTTTTTCATTCAAATATGTGTACAAAAACTATTAAGTTTGAACATTTTTACTTTATTTCAAATGAATTCAGTCTGCAGATACAGCCGACGGTATATTATAATATACCTATTCCGTACCACGGGTAGACCACTGATCAAGATGACCGGTAATCTAATATTATTTATTTTATAGGTATTTTAGGGATAAATCATTGAAATCGTGTAAGTGCAATTTTGTATAATGTTCAAAAACTAATTGTTACCGTTTCTTGTTTATGTTTTTAATTTTTAATTTTTTATTGTATTTAATTGAAAATATTATGTATTTTTGATTATAAATTATATTACAATAATATTTTTGATAGTAGTTATATGGTGAAAGTGGGGGGAATGGGCTGGAAAGGACGGAGTCTCCTTTTCTGATTTAAAGTAAAATTAGCCGTCCTCTCTAGTAATTATTGTTACATAAGTATTTTTAACGAAATTTCAATAAAGTCGAATTATTTTTATAAAAATAAATTCTTAAATTAATTAAATTATTTATTTATAGTATTAATCGCATTCTGTTTCGCGCTGAGCCAGCTTATGTGTAGGATATTATTTTTTTTAGGTTGGAAGAGGTGGTGGAATTTCTGAAAGTTTGGTCGGGTTATGTTAGTTCCCGGGAACGCCCCTCAAATTTCGGTAAATATCGTTCCCTCTCGAACTTTTTACTACTGTTAAGTAGCCTAATATATAAACCGTGTGCATACAAATGAAAATAAACGAAAATCCGAACATATGAAATAAACCAATAATAATTTAACGTTTGTTTAAGTTTAACGAACAAATATAAAATATCGTAAAGTACAAACCGTTATTATCGCAGTTTTCAATAGGACATGCAGTTGCGCGATATTCGAGATTTCTGTATACCTCGGCTAGTCGTTAAAAGAATAATAATATTGTAATAGTATTATTAATTTATGGTATGGTTAACCTCGTATTAAATTTCAAACTTCGGTCTTCATTACATCGTCTTAGGCGATGTTCGCATAGTATTCAGTACATGATTTAGGGGGGGGGGGTTATGGCACGAAAGGACTGAGTACTTCAACTAATTTTTTGGATATTATAATGTACCCGTTTCCCTTTTAAAGGGGAACGCACGGGACTGGTTTTATTTAAGCTTTCCTATTTTTATAAAATTGCTCGACTAAAATATTTGGGTTGAATATATAAATCTAACAAAATGTTTTAATGTTTACAAAATGTATTTATATCTCATATTTAATAAGTGATAACTGATAAGTGGCCATCAATGATAACCGTTCATTATCTATAAATCCAGGTATATCCAGTAATTACTGACCTATTTATAGTATTATCATTAAACAATATGGCTATTATCTTGCCCCTCTCCCCCCCCCCGCTTCGCGGTAATGTTAGGGATAGTAAAATTCTAGGGACGCTATTTTTAACACTGATAATATTACAACACGGACGTTCTCGAGCTAGGAGATTCTCATAAACAACGGTTACCTGTTGCGATTGGGAGAAAAAACCAATAGGTATAGTAATCCCGGGTTTGACTTCACAGCTGTTTTGCGTCATTGAGTATGTTAATTCTTAGTCGCAATATGAAAAAAAAAAAAAAATTTTTTTTTTTTAGCAAAATCGATTTGTATAGGACGGACGTAAATACATTTTCAATAGAATAGAGGAAATCGATTTACATAAAATTGCTTTTAAATCACAAACACGTGATGTTTTAGCAGAATAAATAATCCCAGGGTAATTCCTGATAAATAGTAAACTTTGGTGAATTAGTTTTTGAATTATTCTACACATAGAATCATAGTTATGCGGATAATAGATTTGAATAGTAATTTATAATGGGATTAATAATATACTTTGTAATCGCATGATATTATAATAATTATTGTTCTACGAATAATATATATATATTTATTCAGTAATTTCGAATCGCGGATTTAAATCCGAAACTGGGTTCGGCATAAACCAAATCAATTTTCTGTATTTTACTTTCGGTTTTAAAAATAAAAATAATTGTGTATTGGCTTCTGGGCGAAGCGAGGAATGTATTAGTTTTGCAACAATGCAATTTTGTTTGGGGTGTATCTGCGACCGACTTTTCTAATAGAAATATCGCTTCTATAAAAACATTATTTGTCTTATTAGAACTTTTTGTAAAATTGTTGACCTAGCGGTGCATTGACACGTGTCATTTTTTCGATTTTTCTTTTCTTTATTTTTATATGTAGAAAAACCGGCAGTTCTTTGTACACATTTCGGATTACCTCGGTAAAATCGAAAAAAATTCTAATAATATTCTGCTGGGAATATTTCTGGTTAATAACGGTTTATCTTTGCTCACAGATATAAGTTAAATTACTCTCTCTCTCTCTCTCTCTATAAATATATATATATATAAATAGATATATCACCTCCTTTCCTAAATCAATGACACACCCATCAGCAGTGCGAGTCTTTTATATTACTATATTTTTGTATTTATTAATGTATAACGTTTTAATACATTTCACCGGCTCAATATACTGGCTCAATTGCGTGTTGCCGTTCAAACAGTTTTATTTCTGATCGATTGTTTTGCTTTCGCCGTTTTAATATATTATCTGAAAACAACGAAATTATTTTAAAATATTTTTAAAGCACCTACATTTAAATAAATATTAAAAACTAATAATAATATAATATTATTAGACATACTGGATGAAATACAAATAAATTTGATAGTTTAAACTGTACGGTTTTGATGACGTTTAACAAAGTTAGATTTTTTTATATTCTGAGCGTTGCGAGGAATGTGTTAGTTATACAGTGGTGTTTATTTTTTTTTTGTGAACAAATTTTCTATCAGAAATGTTGTTACAATTTTCAATTGCACCAGCTTTTCTGAAAGGTCATAAAAGGTACGTTATGGGGGGTCAATATTTGATTTTTTCAGTGGTTTTCATGACAAATGAGAAACCGGGAAAAGCGTAGGAAAACGGAAAAGTGTATTGAATGTATTGTTTTCAAATCATAAATAATACGGCCTTTCAAGACATGTGTAATCAAACTCCGCTCAGAATCGTGTTTCGATAGCATTGATTAATGATTACGTACAGATAAGATATTCAATTTCTTCTCTACCTTCTTAAATTCGACTAGCGATTAACGAAGTATGTGCGTTTTTTTTTTTTGTTTAATTCTATGAATTTAAACATTTTAAGTAGTTCAACGTATCGTTTGAAAGAAATGCTAAAGTACAGAATATAAGTCGAAATATGTGTTCAAAAATTATTTATGTCGATAATACTTGATAATTTCTATAAATAATAACAGAATACTTTCGCTTACAATAATAATTATTAATTATTAGCAACAACCACTTAAAAGCTTTAACCACTAAAAGTTCAATCACCCGAGAAGTACCTCTAGTATTATTGGATCCTGCAGAATGGAAATTAATTTTACACAAATAAAATATACACAGCATCAATAATACAAAGAACATATTATTTTAGAATTTTTTTTTTGTGGATAGTAACAGAACACCACACTAACACCTACTGTTAAATACTACGGCGATTCTATTACTACTACTACATTACTATTTTGTGCTGTTCGTTTTAAATTACAGTCATTCGAATTCCTATTGATAAACTTAATTTAACGAACATTATCCGTGCTCTTGCGTCGGTTTTTTTTCACAATATTTTAATTTTCTAGCGGCATATGATCATTTTTTTAATAATTCGCGGTATTATTTCCCGTAGTCGTATATCAATGAAAAATTTAAATACCAAATAAGGCCGATGTCAGAGCACAGATAATTGTTCCTAAACGTTTATGTTAATTAAACAGGTTGATTTACTCTTGTATTATTATTATAACTAACGGCACAAATGTTGTCCCGTTGGACGCTAAATTTACTGTAATACGCGTTGCGCATTCGCTTTTTTTCGCAACGGATATCGCACCGGTGTAAAATAATCCAGATATTACGCTTAAAACCTCTAAAAAAAATATACAAATAAAATCGTTCATTGTTATGCACGGGTACCTATATCTAATCACATTATCATTAAGTCTCTCCCGTTGTCCAAAGCATTTTGTTCTACACGACTTACGCGCACTATTATAATATTAGGTATAACATAACTTTTTAAACCAACATGTACGCGTGTTATCTAACGTTTCCATCTATTGTCTATGTATATGCACAATGTATAGGTACAGACATTATGAATATTAAAGTTTTGTCAGGATATTATATACCGTAAAGGGTCGGAGCGGATACAGACACTATAAAACGCTAACGCGTTTAAATTATCGTTTACATTGTACCTACACTGTATTATTAGTTGTATTACTATATAATAATATAATACGTGTTATTTTATTATTACCCGAAAACATTTTATACGTTTAAAACTAATTTCGCACGGTATTATAATATCGTACAACGTTCTCGAAATATATTTTATACGCGTTAAACGTGTTTTATAATAAGTACTTTCAACTTGGTGCAAGTGTGCAACGTGTTGCACACCTTGTACCTTGGATTATCGTACACGATCGACGCGAACGGACAGTTTTTACGTGTACAGCGACGGTACCTGCCGGATTATAATAGATCTACTCGTACAATAAAGAACCCAGAGTGAGGTTGGGCACGTTAGACTAGAGTGTTAACTGTCCGTATAAGTTTCCGGTTACGTACGTAGAAAACCTTCCGAATCTCCCATCAAGCGGAGCCCCCAGTGGCGGATTTAAGGAGTGTGCGAGAAGGCGCGCACCTCACTCGACAGTCAGATTATATTTGTAGTAGTGATCATATAAGTTACTAATGATTATAAATCGTCATTCAAATTGCTGTCTGACTAATTATTACGATAGCCGATAGTTTTTATACTTGATTGCAATGTTATCTGTATTTTATTTTGCCCCCCCCCCAAAAAAAAAAAAATAAATCTACTGAATTGGAGGGGGGGGGGAATTCAAAATCGTAACTATAAAATACTCCAACTACTCGATACGTTTTGGCGTATGTTTCATATATAGATTATTTTTATAACGTTGAGTTCGTTATTATTTCCTAATTAAACCGTCCGAAAATGTAGTCAGTTTATTCGGCGCTCAATGATATCGTTATAATAATGAAATTATGAAATTCGCTCCCAATCGTAAAGTTTGCAATTACTAATGTATACCGTTTTTAAATGATATAATATCGTTTTGGTTACTGTATACCGCGGGGTTGAACCTATATAATCTATACGAGACAACATACTCGCTGCAGCCGCCCCTTTATAGCAGTTCCCCTATCCATACATATTATATAGTTACGCCATTCGGTTGAAATCACAAACTAAATATACAGGTATGCCTGCCGCAACTTTCGAGATCCGAAAACGTTATCGGTTAAATCGTTTCAAAAATGTGGTAACCAACAAGCATATCCGTCCATATTGTTTGATTTTTATCTATAACATTCTATTTAATTCTACTTTATTTAATTGTGTATAATCTTGTGTATAATATTGTGTATAATCAGGAACAGAAATCTGTACATTGCAATGTTAATGCATAATAAATACAACTCAAAATAAATCAGACAGGGTAATTTTATTTTTTTTTGTGTATAATGAAACCCAGTAATGAACCAAAAGAAAACTAATGTGCAGGTGTAGTTTATGAAAGTATATTAGGTATTTGGAAAAGTGTTCGAAATAAAATTCACATTATTTAAATTACGGTGTAAATAATTTGCAGGTTTTTTTCAAAAACTTAACGGTAAAAAGTGTTTTTCGAGAACAAAAACGCATCTAAAATATAAAACAGAAATCTTATCGTCGGAAATAGACGAGACGATATAAAGATTCAAACCGGAATGAAAATGTTGAATAAATATTATAAACATACATTTACACTGTACTACTATTACAAATCCTCGTATATTGTTGTTATTATTATTAATTATTAAACAATTAGGGGCGGCCGTATATAATACTTAATTAGTGTTCTAGAATTGCATAAAACTTACATTTTTCAAACGCGTTATGGAAATTACGTGAAATCGAAAAAAAAAAATTGGTATAATACTCAATGTATTTTTTTCAACTCCAATTGTAACTGCGATGCGCATTTACTCAAGACGCCGTATGTTCTGACGGTAGCTTTTTTGGAGAAAAAAAAAATTGTTAACATCAAACTGAAAACTTCTATATAATTAACGATAACAGTCTTAACAAATCGAACATAGGTTTTAACCGTTGACGTTATAATATTATATTAAATCGACTGGTTTGAACTTGAATCAAGAATACACAATAATATTATTATTCAAACGTGAAATATTTCATAGCTATTATACTCATAACCCCGACTCAATGGTTCCCAACCTCATTTGTTCTACGCCCCCTTTGTAGATTTTCAAAAATCTCGCAATCCCTTCCCTCTTCTATATAATTCCCTGGCATCCGCTTATCTTATCGTACCAGACGGCCGCTAAACATTCGTAATCTTTGTGCCCGATAACTGAACAATGTCCGATAACTGGACGTTATTGATTTTTATTTTTTCCCCGCAATATAAAATTAAAACAATTTAATAATTACAAAGTTTTCTTCGTGATAACTGCTCGCGCCTCTTCAGCAATATGTTCATGACTGCCCAAGGAGGCTTACCCCTGGTCGGGAACACTTCCCCATAGGCAAAACTATGAGGGGGCGTGCTAGGGGAGCTAAGTTTAAAATGAGCACACTCCTCAAAAAAAAATCATCTAATCAATTTTTTTATAGTAACGAATAAATATTTTATCCGTGTATTTCATAATTATGGTTCAGATGGTTATGCGCTTAAAATAATTCTAATGTGCGTGCATTTGTGCACTAAAAATCATAAAATATACATTTTTAATGTTTAAGAACAACAAAAAAATTTGTTTTGCTTAATTATTATATTTATATACGTAGTTCTTTTAGTAGTTATTTTTATTTGTTATTTTTTTGATATAACGTATTAATTTACAATAAAAGCGTTACAGTGTGATACAATGGATTTTTAAAATTTGTTCAAATTGTATGGTTTTTTTTTTTTTTTTATATTTCTGTATTACTTCAAATGGTTTTTAAAAAGTTCGAAAATGTACTGAAATGTGCATTTATATTCTTAAAATCCTAAAACATGTAAAAAAAATAATTCGGTAGAACGTGAATCGAATCTGTATCCGGGTCACAATTAAGTTGGATAAATAAAAAAAAAAAAAAAATGTGCGATTTCATAAACATCGGAACCCCGTTCGCAATTAACGAGCTGAACGAAACATAGGGTTCCTGTACGGACGCACAGCACGTTTGTACGAAAAACGATATTGAAATGTCGGCCGTGACGACAATAATTAACGTGCCGCGCGCGCAAAATCCCAAACCAAAGGCTCGGTCGACGTTCGTAGGAGTCGCGCAGAGTGGACTGCGGGAGCGCAGTTCCCGCGGGTCTTTGATGCGTCCGCGAAATGTCGGCGCCCCCGAAATCGGCGGTCCAGTCGCGCTCCGCGACGCGGTCGTCTCCGTTCGAACGGACAGCATCGACAGCACGCGCGCGCGCGCGCGGGGCACGGACGCACGGGAAATACCGCGACGCTTTCGCGATATTCGCGTGGGCGCTTCTATCGCCAAACGGTACCCGTACGGCGTTATAAAATGCGAAATTTATAATACGTCCGGGGGTAGGATTTACATAAACGAACGCCGCCGCCGCGGCAAATATGCAAATCTCGTTTCGGATACGATAATATTCTTTCGCCGTTGCGACCGTCGCGCAGACGTATTTCGCGGGCGGAAACCGGGCGCGCGCGAGTAATTTGTTTAATCCTTTCGGGAAAAGAGGAAAACTCCGCGGCGCGCACGTTATGCAAGTGTACAGGGAAGAGAGAGAGAGCGGGCGGGCGGGCGGACGACGACGACGACGACGACGACGGTGCAGTTCTTTATTCGGAGCGGAGTAATTTTTTATTTTATTTGTTGTTTTTTTTTTTTTTTTGTAGTACACGCGCGCTCGACGGCCGGGCATAATAATATATACAGACGGCGGGGCGGAAGGGTAGATACATCTGCCGAAGAATCCCCTTTTCCGTCCCCTCTAGCCGCCGCCGTCACCGGGAAGTAGATCTAATAACGCGGAGGAGAAAATAATTAGAGAACCGAAATAATATCGTAAAGCTCTCTCTCTCTCACTCACTCTCTCTCTTTCTCGCTCTTTCTTTCACTCTCGCTGTCTCTCTCTCCCTCTCTCTTTCTCTCTCTCTCTCTCTCTCTCTCTATATATATATATATACGTTTCTCCGCTCTTTCTTTTTCTCGTTCCCGCGACTCGTCCTCGCCGCCGCCGTCGCGTTCCTCTCATCCCGCGGGGCCGGCGGCACGTGGGGTAGTTTCCCGGGTTCTTTTATTATAATGAAAGAACGTATAAAAGATGTTTTTCGATTAAAACGAGAATGAAGAGCCCTCTTTTTCTTCGCGTCGAGCTCAACCCTACCGCCGCGGCCGCCACCGCCTCCTACTCCGCCGACACCGCCGTCTCCTCCTCATCCGCCAACGCAGCCGACGCCGACCCGGCCCACCGACCCTTGCAAATTGCACCCTTAATGTATATTCCTTGTCCCTTTTCTGTTTTTCTGCACGCGTTTTCTACGTTTCCCCTCTCGCCGCACGATCCGGCCGCTAACCCTCTCGTTTTTCTTCCTTTCTGTCACATCACAGCGACCTCCCGCTCGCCCCCCCCCCCCCCCTCCGGCAACCATTATTCGCGTCGGGTTCTTCGTTTAATTTCATATTCCCCGAAAGTATTTTACAGAAAAGTTTTCTAAAAGGATTATTTTTTTTCTCCCCCTCCTCTTTAACTGCAGCACCCGCCCACTCACCTATACACCGTCGTCGCCGCCGTCACCGTCGCCCTCCGTTCGTATATAAAGTAATTTTCTGTGCGTGCGAACCGAGACACATGGCTCCAATTAAATTGAATTTATTACGCGAAATTTATTCGCGAAAACGGACCTGTCGTCAGTGTGACTCGCAGCCGGCCGACCGAACGAATTTCATTCCGACGACGGAACAATGAGTTTTAATAAAAAGTTAATACGCGCGAACGCTCCGTAGCAGCTCTACAAACACAACAGCCGTCATTGTCGTCTCTATCTCCGAAATTGTGTATTTTTATAATATTATTATACGCATTGAATAATTTTGCACTTATACATCTCTGGTCTCAGGAAAGAAATTTGAAGAACTTTTCGTGGTTTTCGATATAAGCAAATTAATTTTCTTAATGGTCTAATCTAAGTGCAAACGTTCTAAATAATTCGTATTCGATGTATTTTTGTTATTCAGACCGAAAAATAAAGCGGAATAAGTTATTTAAGACAAAATTATATTAAAAAAAAAAAAAATGCCTAAAATTAGCTTAAACCGTTGGTCCAAAGATATACGAATTCCGTAGAACCACTACATCGAAGTGAAGTGAACACGTTTTGAATCCATGCAGTATATTGCAAGGTCACCCAAATTTATACCCCACGACGAATCGTACCGATTACTTTTTACAGCCGTTTATATTATACTCGTAGTTACCACGGATATTATTTGATTAAGTTAATTCATATTGTAAATTTAAAAGAAAATTAAAAAATAAAATAATTTCCACGCTAAATTCATTAATATCGGTACGTTTTTTTTTTATTTCTAAACTATAGCAGTTATTTTCAATTTGATTTTACATTAATAAAAATGCCGTGCGCAAAATAATCGGGGTAATTCGTCATTGTTCGTGATAATTTATAAGTTTACGTGATAAAGGAATACGCGGATTTTACAACACAAGAATTTTATATTATAATTAACTATACTAAATACCTGCTAAAGTGGTGTTCATTGTATAAAATTGTGTATTCTACAACACAAATTATTATAAGTGATAATGAAGATGAGTAATACGCATGCACGTTATTGTAACTGATAACAGTGTTAATGACCATCGCTTACTCTTATGATGTGATAACATACAACAGTCTTTTTTTTTGACATGTTTATAATTTAAATAACCACATATCGTTGTCGTTTTGTCCATTATAAATGAATTTGGTTACTAGTTCACCCGTACATTAATTTGTATGATAATATTTTTAAGTAAAAACGAATTGAAATAAATGCATTCGAATAATGAAATGAACGATTTGTGTATTTTAATGTTTGGGGTCTGAACTCGCTACTCACTATACAAACAAACCATCACGACAAATGCAATAGTATATTTTTTTTCAAATCGCCACAAAATAAAAACTTAATTTTTTAACCAACAAATTTCTATATGGGCATTATGACTATATTAGTTACCGTTAACATAATTTAATATCTAAAAGTGTGACAATTTTATTCGTCAACAGGGTTCGGATTTTATAGGATTCGATGTTTATAATAGGATACGGATAAAATAAATAGCAGTATGAGATGTAATACGTTCGTCTTGTGCACCAGAGATTCTAAATATACAAAATTTATACTCGTACTGTTATTTACATATTTGATGCATTTTAGATTTTTAAAGCTGTTTTTTCAAATGGTTTTTTTTTTTGTCCAATATATTTATATTTATAATCATTTATTTACACAAATCTCGTTAAAACCATATTAAAAATAATAGAAGTATCGTCGTTTATGTGAATTGATAAGAAAACTATCAAAATTTTCGTTACAATAATATTATTATGTTGTATAATATAAATATTAAATGTAATATATATGATATTTTGATTTAGTTTATAGGTTCTGACAATCCGTCCGATCGATACGAATTCTGAAAGCGGATATATTTGAATTCGGCGTAAAGTTTTACATAAGATCGGCTATGTCGGACTGTTTTTACAAAAGTTCGATTTGAAGATTTTAATACGTATAAAAAGGTATTGAAAAAAAAAAAAAAACATATGTTAAATTTAAAAAGTAACGTGGTCGATCTTACTCATATTATACACACTTTGCGCGTTGAATTCAAATGCGTTTTCAGAATTTACAAAATCGATCTGAATTGTTACGCTGCGGCCGTACGCATTCGACAAACGCCAGACAAAGCCGTTATCATAATATTCGATTCGTTTTAACAATGAAAAAAATTTAAAATTGTATTAAAAAACAATGGTAAATCGAAGAACCGTATAACAATAAGATCAAAACTCCTCCGAAACGAAACGGATTGTAATCAGGCGTTGCGTTTAGGAGGGGGGAGCGCATAGAAGCCATGACGCTCTAGATATCTCTAACTACCTATAAATAATGATTTCTCTCAGTAATCTGTGTAGATATTTCAGAGTGTCAATATATTTTGATCACGGCTTCTGCAGATAGTTATGCCATCGCATTAAGCGGTCAGGGATCGCATTGACTGACCGACGGTCATGTTTAGTTAAATGCATAATTTTCGGACCAAAAGGATGTTGCCCCCCCCCCCCCTAGAAGACGAACCGAATTCGCAACCGATTGTAATAATATTATTTACAAGGTCAGTTTACGCGCGCCGCAGCAATAATGATAATAATAATAATTTGTCGCTGTAGGCTCTATACTATCATTTTATCCGTAAATAAGAATTACAAAGACGAACAACCGACCGAATCCGTTGTGTAATTCGTATACGCTATAACGTATGTTAAATAATATACTGTTATTGGGGCTCGGAAGTTATAGGAGCTGTATATTTGTCTATATGCGCTGGGTGTATAGCGGACCAAGTTAGGAACGATTTCTATTCAACGGAACGTTTAAAAATCGAACATTTAAAACGCGTATTTCGCACCTTTCGTTAATTCTAGAGGAAAAGTTCATACTTCGTCGATTTTCATTCGTTTTCGCGTTAAACTATGCATATTATATAATATTTGCTAAAAAAAAAAAAAATGATTTTTTCCTTTCTTAACCAATGTGTATTCTAATTAATATTAAATTTAAAAATTCATTATTGTTTTAACGTACTTATTTATAATTTTATTTCTTATCGTCTGTTATTATTAATTTAACGAAAACGGTGCGATTCGCATTTATAATTTATTTTTATGTTTTTTTGTGCGCATTAATCGTGACATTATCGTTCATTCGTTATTATGTTTTTAAAATAAAACTTTGAATAAATGTCTGCATAAATTTAGCACAATAAGTAAATGCGAGGAACATTTTTTTTTTTTTTATTTTATTCGAGTGACAACGCAAGAAGGTAGACTGTCCAATGATAGAACCCGATATCGCTTGCATATTTAACATTTTTTTCACGCGTGTTTTACAATTTCGTCGTGCATATTTCTCCTTTTTATTATAACTCCTATATATACAGTCAAATTCGCGTATAACGATGCCGTATATAACGATATTCCGGGTAAAACGATTCCAATCAATGTATTTGGTTGGTTTTATATGTTATGTATAATATTTTTATTCGTATATAACGATAATCCGGATATAGCGATGTTATTTTAAAACGAAAATTGGTTTTTATAATCACCCATAGCGATTAATAATATGCATGTACATTGTACGTTGTGTAGTAAATTTGATTTCGTCCAAATCGATAATTCTTGATCTTATCTGTAACAGATAATGTGTCTTGTATACAGAATACCTACGTTTCTTAGTCGTTTAGTTGCCGTTTTGATTGCTGTCCGTTTAGACGCGATCCGAATAAGTTAAAAACGTCAAATAAAAGAATAAATAAATAAACGTTTATTAAAATTTATATAAACACCGTGAATGTTAAAATATTTAATCTTAAATAAAATAAAAAAAAATAAAAAATATGTTTAATAAATACATTTTTCAAAAAAAATCATGTTACTTTTCGTGATCCGGATATACCGAAGTTCGGTTATAACGATCAGATTCCCTAGGTCCCTAGAAGATCGTTATAAGCGAATTTGACTGTATATATATATATATATATAACTTCCGAGACCTAATTATTAAACTATCGAACGCCTATAACGCAGACACCGCGATGCCGTTGCGAAACGTCATAATACACTATGCTCCTTGGGTTCGTTCGGGTCTCTGTCGAGCACGGCCGATTTAACGCGTTTTTCCGACGGCTACGACGACGGTGCCGCCGTCGCCCTTTTCTTCGCAGCGAATTCGAAACAGACGAATTAATACCCGCGCTGCCGCCGTCTCCGGTATAAACCCTCCGCGGATTAATTACAGCCCCGAGAAATAAACTAATTAAATCGCGTGCGAAACCGCTATGTTGCGTGTACGTATATATAATAATAAATATACTCTCGCGCGGTCCTAGTTCCGGGGATGCTGCTGTACGCCTACGGCCCGCGTGTATGTGTATATAAATATATATGTATACATTAATGGCGTGCTCACGGTAACGAGGCGGTGATGGATCGGAGACCGCGGAATCGGTTTCCGGGCCGGAACACAAAAGAATAACGTACATAGGTCGCGCCGTAAAAAAAAACCCGTTCGAATGGTTTCGCGCGTGTAAAATCGGATTCGAATAAACGTAAACGGTCCAACCGGTCCCAGGAAGGAAATTCGGGCCGAAAAGAAACGCTCCTGGGGGGGGGGAGGAGAATTTCGAATTAATAACGAACCGATAAATAAAAGAGCTATACGGCGAGACGAACATAATCGGAGCACTTAAGAGCAGTAGAAACCGGATACGAAAAGGAGAGAGGATGACCCGGACAACGAGGGAAGACAAGACCGCCAAAGGCAGACCGAGGTCGGGATGAACTGGCTCGGGATAAGGATGGGTGGGGGAAATCGGTTGTTGCAGCGAAGGAAGTAGAAGAAAAACGAACGGGTTAAACCGGTGAGAGCGGTGAAGTCGGATCTTGCCAAAGTGAATGGAAATAAAGCAATATATTTATTTTACATATTATAATATAAAAAGAAATTATTAGTTAGTATTACATATAATATGTAGTGACATTACTAAATATTACTTTTTATATTATAATATGAAAAACAAATATATATTTTTTTTTACTCGCTTGTTTTCCTAAACTCCGATAAAACAGTGATGGACGGAGAGTTATGCTAGGAGTATCAAAAATCGTTCACGCGCTGTAAAAGCTGATCAAAAAAGAACAATTAGTTTAATCGCGTTTTATTTGTAACGGAAAAATTTCGATCGTTCCGCATCGTCAAAACCAACGATAGTGAACTCGTGGATCGATCAAAATCCGTTGCCGAAATTAAAATCTGTCAAATACGCGTACGCCCTACAGTTTTCTCTAACATTTCGCGGTCTAAATACCGTTTTCTTTTTGTCAGTCGCCTCGAGTACGGATTTCTAGAAGGTTTTCTACATGACGCTAAATCCGTGTAAAACGGAACGGAAATTGTTGTCGATTAGTAATTATGTTTTTATTATTAAAATGACGGTTCGTCGGAATCCATTCGTACGTTACCACAGCACGCCCGTTGTAATTTAGTCGCGATGGAAATTGACTTTTTTTTCCGCTTTAGAAAACGATTTACGTCTTTATATCCCGCGTTTAAATAATTATTCGAATTCCCCGTCGAAACATTTAACATTAACGACTCACGACACATTCAGTCTTGATATGGTTTTCAACCAAATGATTCCGGATTTTCGGCAATTCCGTGTTTTTTCTGCGGCCGGCCCTTCTTTTCGATTATTTTCGTTACGAATTGTCGATTAACGATCTTATCTACATACAATCATACAATCAGGTTTTCGTCTTACACTGCGGTTGTTTTCCTCGTGCCAAACCGTTCAAAATCGATCCTAACAATCCTCCAAGAATATCCGACTGGCAATCCATTAAAATTTTTCATTAATATTTTTCCACTAGGATTTAACCACTCGTCGGTTCGCCGTACGGTCGTCAGTAATATAGTTTATCAATATATCGTATAAGTGTGCCGTCACGGAGAAATCGTTTTTCGAACATTTCTATTTCAGTATCGTCTTTTAGATTCTGAGCGAAGTGAGATTAGGTTAGGCTAAAAACGTAGGAAACCGGGAAAACAGGTAAAATATTAAACAAATATTGTTAAAGAAAATAATATATGTAATTCGTATGTAATTATTCACCATAATCTGACATAATACATATTGTTGGTAAAGCTCAGAATCGTTTTTCGTTAGCAATAGTTAATCGTTGCGTATACAGATATACGCATTAAATAATTTTCCCTCTATCTTCCCAACTGCTCACCACCAACAGTGGCCCACCCATGGTGCGAAGTATGTCCGTATCTTTTTTTAATTTTTTTTTTTTTTAGTTTCACTGTCAATGTCCGTTTGTAGAATAGAAAAAAAAAATTACTAATGTACACCGAACACCTACGCCATTTTGATTGGTGTACGAATGGCACCCGCCGAATCGAACTGCACGTTCCACCCTCGCGCACGGCGTACACCGGATGAAGGGTGGAAAAAAAACCGCGCGTCGTCCACCATTATATTTATCGGGATAATCGGTTGGCCATATTAAAAAAAATCGATTGCCGCGCGTGCCGAAAACGAGACGCACTGGTGCCGAAACCGCGTCTTACCATTTCTCCCATTTTCGGGATTGGTAAATTGGGCCTCAAATTACCTTATTTCAGTCAATTGGGTACCGGGGAAAAAAAAAAGGTAGTAGTTATAAGTTTGGTTCCGGGTAACTATTTGTTCGTGATGTCTGTTTATTGTGCGTAAAATTCATTGGTGTCCGGGCGGTGTACCGCTATATGCTCCCGGTAGATTATGTAGTTACTGGGTTTAAAGCCGGGACACAACTTACCTACCACCTTTTTATACCCGGGACTCAATTCACGGCTTTCAAAACGTACACACACTTTCGCGGACCCAATTTACCTACCCTCCCTCCTATTTTGCCGACAAATAAACCGGTGTCAAAATAATATTATCATTTTGAATTGAAATAGTTTTGTTGCAATAAAATTATCATTACTAAAGTAATTCAAACGCTGCAATCACGACACGAGCTAAGATAAATATACAAATTTAGTTGAAATTATCGACAATAAAAAACCTATTGACAATAACAATACGTAATCGACGATTAGATGGATTTTCAAATGAATTTTTCTTAAAGTTTTCATAATTTAAGTTTAGTACAGCGACAATTTAAAGGAACTAGCGGAATCTCATCAAAACCGACAACGAAAACGAGTTATTTTGACATGAGCTATAGTGGGATGGATTCATGAGTAGTTGTACTTCAAGCAACGTACGCCACAGGCAAATATTAGCAAAAGAAAATGTAATCGGCTAAATAGGAATCGGCGAAATCGGATGTCGACGAGCACGAACAGGAGCAACCCGTAGTACAATAATCTACCGGGTACCCGATATTTCTCGATTTTCAAGATACACCGCGACGTTTTCGTCCCCCGTTTTTTACTCGGCGATTATTATTTTTTAACGGCTGTTTTCCATATAGTTTTAATGTCGAGCGCCCGCCCGTTTGCCACTAAATTTCAAACGTAATCGATAAATCTTCTGCGTCGCCACTGAATCGGGTAAACCGCGCCGGTACCGTATAGAACGAGAAATAAAACCAAAAACGTATCGGTCGCGTATACCCGCAAAATCGGGGCTCGGAAGTAATAAAATTGTCGTTCGCGTATTGTCGTTTTTGGCAACGCCTCCCCGGTCGAGAATCAAATATCGTTTCGCGCGTTTCGCTGACGTCGTAAACGGCGAAAAAGACGTGTGCGTTTCGATTTTTATATTAACGCCGATCTCGAAAAGGATTCTATTTCACCTCGTTTACAAATTTTTAACGCGATTTAAAGGGCTTATTTCGGCGATTTCAAGTGCATAAAAATTGATTTTTTTTTTTTTAATGAGCTCTTACTCCCGAGCCCTACTTATACAACACTCGTCATACGTGCTTGATGAATTAACGAAAAAAAACAAAACAAAACACAAATAAACTGCAAATGTTGTATAGATGCACTACCTATAATATTAAAATGTTCGCTCATTAACATATTATTACGTACAATTATATATATATATATAAGAGAAAATAGAGGGTCGGTTCGGAAACGGTATACATCCGGAAACAATAGAAGACCCTCTAGAATCACAGGTCATTAATGGAAAACAATACAACCTGAACACACGTACACGGTACTCGCGGCGTTAATAAACACTCACCTGCGATTGTTTTCCGTGTTGCGGAGCGCACACAAGTGCCAGTGTCTCGTTTTGTTAGTATATTTTATACCGGCGATACTTTGTCCGGCCGAATTAAAATTTAAAAAAAAAAAAAGAAAAAACCACACACACGGATACCGCGCGCGATGACGATTTATGTTCCGCGTTGTAATATTGTATACGCTTTAATATCGAAATATCGTCTCGTCAGTGGCGCTAAAAGTCAACGTCCGGTGGCGATACGAACCGAAAATCCTAATCCGGCGCCGACCCGTAATATATTATACCGATAAACACGCCCGCCCGACAATTCCCGAAAAATCCCTGTCGTGCCGGTTTATTTTAGCCGAATCGGCAATAAACCGGTAGGTATACTTTAAACAATTATTTTCGCTTCGAGTGCGACCCCCCCCCCCTCCCGTCCGGAAATCTTATAATAAAATCGAAAAGCATTCGCCTCATAAATCCCTCCGTCGGCTTAAAAATATAACCGCTACCGAATATAAAGATGTTTTTTTTTTTTTTACCTCGAAACGGGTTGTATACAGTTCCGCGCGTTCGGGTCGAATCGTACGGGGAAAATATAAATACACCGAACGGCGACGGACTTTTTATCGGATCCGGCGTTTGAAATCCCGAGTTACGGTCAGCTTGCGTATGTTATATTGTAGAAGAAGATCATCCTGTACCGATTCGTGGTTATGTTGAATTTATTATTACGTCCTCTCCCGGTGAACATATCTGCACGGTTCGCTCTCACAAATGAATCAATACTATTCCGTTTCGCGTTTTTATTTTCAAACATTTATTTCCCGTTCGATAATTCGACGGATTGTAAAAAATGAAAAGACTGTACCCGTTTAACACGACGAATTAAGTCGACTGGTACCGGGAAAGAACCAGCCGAGCATCGGATTTACGTGACATTATTGCGTTGCGGTTACTAAATTTCAAAGTTTAACATTTAATATTTAATCCGATCGTTTTACTTATGAAATAAAAAAAAAAAAATCGTTACGTTTAGAAGTAAAAAAAAAAAAAACACGCTTTACTCGGATTGAAAAAAAAACAAGAGACTTTTTCGGTTATCTTCGGTATGGAAAACTAGAAAACGCGAAAACCCACGGAATATCGACCCCCTCCCACCACCATCCCGATAGTGCGTCATAAACTCGATCAAATTACGCCAAACTCGTACCTAGCGATAATTAGACTGTGTAGGACTTCTGCGGCCGACAGTGTTACCCGCTCCCCTCGTTTCTCCTCCCCTGCCGCGCTAAAACGTACCCGTCTGTTTCGTTACATACATGCCGCGGTGTAACCCGACGGCGGTTTCGCTACTTACCCGGACGGACGCACGGACGACTCGATACTCGGACCGGCGGCGACGCTGCTGGCGCGTACGGCGAAGACTGCGGCCCGGACGGGACGACGTTTCTCGGCGCGGTTCCCATCGCCTTGTGCCGAACGATCGGCCGGGTACCGAAGACCGCGGGCGCGCGGCGACGGCGGCGGCAGCGGCGGCGGCGGCGGCGTGGGGGACAACACAAACGTGCTCATCCCTATACGGCCGGTGCGCGCAACCGGTTTTTGCTGGGAAGACGCGCGCACCGGTCAAGCGGCAAAGGGTTGCACAATGCCGGCCGCGGACAACCGGTTTCGCGGCCCATTGTCCACTCGCGGGGTCGTCGTAAATAATAACGCGCACGCACGCGCGCCCCGAAAACTGGTCGGGGACAGTTGCAGTCCGGACCGCCGGCGGACCGTTCGAACGCCCGGAAGCGCCGTTACCACCCTAATATTCTCACGATTTTCAAAAGGTCCCCGCGATCCGGCTTTTAACGTACTCGTATTATACCGCGCGCTCGCACACGCACACGCACACGCACACACGTATATTATATTTGTACAGGTACGCGGCGGCGTTTGTTACGAGGATGACGCAGCACATGGCCCCGTCGCCGCTGCCCCGGGACTTCCGCAACGTGAAAATATCACAATATCGTTTTTTTTTTTTTTTACGTACCGTACGCGTCGCGGTCTATACGCATTTGATTCCCGCGACGATAAACCGGACCGAACGTACGTACGATAACAAATGCGTTTTTGTCGCGGCGCAACGGTTTTTTTTTTTTGCGGCGCAAC